>NEWO01000245.1:0-39788 GCA_003013225.1 Phalaenopsis aphrodite | reverse complement strand
TTTATTTTATTTTTGTGATTTTTCTACACAAAGGTATGTATTTTTGAAGTTTTGGGGATTAAATAAATAAGAAAAGGCCCCTATTTTCTTACTTATCCATGTCAACCTCGTACGGGTCAAACAGGCCACGTGTCGCTGTGTGTTTGGCGCCGCCAGCCAGCTCGTTCCCGCTGATGTCGGACCGCTGTCTGTCCGACGCGATCAGGACCACCCGATCAATACACGCTCGATCTGACGGTCACGGGTCATCATCCCAAATGAACTGGACCCGAAAACCGTCCATTTTAAAATGCTAATATCTCACTCGATTCGTAACAAAATTGAGTGAAATTTTTTTTAAAATGCTTGTAGTCACTGATAGAACACATCCATATGGTTGATAAATTGACTTTATATTCATGAATAATTAAAAGAAGCTCGGTTTAGGGTTAACTTTGAATACCTTGGTCTAAAAGGGGTAGCCTCGATTGGATGCTTGTAGAAGCTTTATGTGGTTGTCAGAAATCTAGGGATGGAGCCTCTGTTTGTGGTGAAATGCCTAGACTCAAATTCGATCAGAGCCAATTTGGGGGTTTTGTCGAAGTCCACCTTAGGGTGGTCGGATGATGGGGCTATTATGGGGGATCTTCTTCTCCTGATGTTGGGATGGTGTGGCTGCAATTAATTTGAATTTGGTGGAGGTTTGGAGGATGTCCTATTTTGGCCTTGAAATTGAGCTCCAAAATTGAGCTCAAGCAATGGATTTGAGTGGCTAAGGAAGGTTTAGTTAAGCTCAAGAGGTCTCCAGGAAGCTCTTGAAGAAGTTTTACAAAGTCTCCCCAAAGAATTTCAAGCTCTCTCTCTTTTTCCATGGAGGGAAATTTTAAATAAAATGACCTAGGCTGGCTGCCAGGGTCAATTAAGGGGTGGATTTGGTTGCTTACGTGGAGGGCAGAGAAGCTCCAATGAGCAGCTGGGCTGATTTGGCCTTTGGGTCTGAATTGGGTTAAAATCCCTTGTCTTGGCCATGATTTTGGCCATTTTCCAGCAACCAAGGTGGCTGGCCGGTCAGGTATTGGTCACCTCTTGGCTCAGGGAAGTCAGAGGGTGGCTAATGATGATTATCTTCCAAGGGTAAGTGATGATGTTGGAGATATTGCAAGTTAGGTCCAAAAATGGGTAAAATCACTTAATTTGGGGATCCATTTGTTCATATCTTGTCATGGTGATTTTATGAGGGTTTAGCTTGGTCTTTAGGAAGGTTTTTTTGTAGCTGTGAAATCATTACTTTGGTGGCATAGACATGGTTAAGTAAATTTTTGATGAATGGGTCCAAGTGAGTGAAAATGACCAAAGCTTTAGTTTGGGCTAAGATACCCATGTAAATTGGCCTAATTAATTTTTTCATTTGGTGTATATGATCATAAGGAACAACTTTGGTGAAGGATGGAAGTGGTTTTGAACTCAATTGAAGGGACAATTTGAGGGAATTTTGAACTTTAATCAATTTGGTCATGTTGGGCTAGGCTTGGGTCTAGCTTGGGTTAGCCTTGGGCTAAGTCAAAATTGATTATTATAAATGGTCAATAGGGACCTCATGAAGAGTTTCCAACATGAATTGGATTCCAATTTGGAGGTTAAGGCAATCAATTGGGTGAAATTTGGGGACTTAGCCAATTTGGGGCTAAATTTGGGAATTTTGGATTTAAGCCAAAATCAAATGGATTTAAGAGTTCAAAAATGCCAATTGATGGTTTATTTTGATGTATAGGAATGTTATAAAGATTTTTCAACATTAATTGAGGCCAATTGACTAGGCTATGGGTTCAATTTGGTGATATTAGGTCATATGGTCAAAATTGGGGTTTTGACCCAAATCAAAATTGGTTTCAAATCATGGACCAATTGAGCTTGGATTTGATTTATTTTGGTCATATAAAAAGTGAATTTGAGTTTAGGATTGAAATTGAGGTCAATTGAGGTCAAATTGATGGACATTTGAGTTGGATTTGGGGAATTTGTGTCTTTAAAGGGCAATTTGGGGATTTTGGTTAAAGATGGTCAAATTGGACAAATTACATCATGTGGTAGTTTAAAGAAATGAAATTAGGAATATTTTGGATTTTTTGGGATTTTATGGGATTTTGAGCTATGGAGGGGTATTTTGGTAATTTGGGGGTGTTTTAGGGGTAAAAGGCCAAGATGGGTATTTTGGTAGAGTTCAGGTACCAACCATCACCAATAAGCCATGGACCAATAGAAACCCCATTTTGGGTCCTCTACATAGTGGTCTTAGCTAAACCATAGCCTTAGGGCTAGTAGGTTTAGGGGACCATCTACATGAATATCCCAAAAGATCAAGGGATCTAGGCTAGAAATTTGAGTTCAGGGTTGTGAGTGATTTTGGGTGCAGATAAGTGTAGTGAGTGCCTTAGCTCCAGACCAACACCCAAGGTCAACCCTAAGGTCCAGCAATCTGAAGGGTGACTCATCTTGAGTTTCCCCCACAGTGACCCCACCTACAAAGTATTTAGAGGTTGAGAGCAATATTTGGAACTTCAAGTTGAGTGGAGAAGAGTTTGGAATTTCTAGTGGTGAGGGTTCCATGTCTAGTTTTCTAGGACTAGTCAACAGGAAAAGTCTTATGGCTAGACCCTAGGTTATTAAAGAGGAAAAACTAAACCTCATCCAAAAACGAGGTCAACAATAGGGAACCTACTAAAATTCATCCCATAATTTGCCAAGTTATAATTTAATTTTTATATTTAATTTAAGCCAAAATAGCCATCCAAGCTTGGAAATTATGGCTACATGCATAGAGTTGCTTTCATACCTTGAAACAATCAAAGAACATCCCCTCTATCATGAGGAATTAACCCCCAAAGTTTCAAGTTTTGTTGAATAAAATTTAATAAATAAATAAATAAAACACCTCAGAGGCTATTTAATTAATTACAAATCAGAGACTGATTAAATAATTTTTAATTTTAATTCAAATTATTCTCCTTTGTTCACTAAGAAGGGGGTATTTTTATTTTATTTTTTCTAATTTTTTCTATGTAAGGAAATGAATTTTCTAAGTTCTAGTATTTATTTAATTCATTTAAATCCTATATTCCTACTTATCCACGTGGCACTGGCTAGATCCTATGGTGCTCCAAAAAACCACGTGTTGCTCCACCATTTAATGCTGCCTTCTGATCAGCTGTCATGCGGCCCATGATTCATGTTTTATTCGCTCATCCAACTTCATCACGAGTGCCCATCTGATACACGAGCAAGCTGACGGTTGTGGGTCATCATCCTTAATGGTTTGAACTCGTTAACTGTTCAACTTCAAGCCTTATGATCTCTCTTGATACTCAACCAAATCACATGTGGTTTGTTCCTACACCTTCATCATATCAAGATGAATACATGTATACTGTTACAATGCTATAAAATACAAGTTCACTTTTAAATTGGTGAAATTCGAGCTCAAAATTAGGGTTAGTGAGCAATAACATCGTCTGAAGAGTGCGACCTCAATATGATGGTTGTTGAAGTTTCAGTAGAGTCCAACAAACATCTTGGATGTGTTCTTTTACTTATGTGAATGGCCCAAGTATGTGTTTAGTGAAAAAGTGGAGTGGCCTTAGTCTAGAGGTGGGTTAGAGTGCTCGGAATAAGCAGGTTTTGATGGCAAACTTCTTCGTTTAGCTTGGCGAAGCTAAAAAAAAGTCAATTCGAAGTTTGGTGGAGTTTTGATTGAGTGACAGAAAACTCCTGGCTTTTGAACTCAAAATTGAGCTCTCGCTGAGGGATTCAGAAGGGGAAAATGGTTAGCTTATACATAAAAGTGCTTGGAGAGTCTTTAAGAAAAATTTGGCAGAGTCTCCCAATGAAAGTGGGTTAATTTTCTCTTTAGCATTAGGAGAGGTAGTTTAAATAAAGGTGGAAGGAGAGGCCACCATGGTTGGCCATTCGGTGTAAAGAATTTCTTCAGTGGAGGGCTAAGTGGAAAAAGTGTCCAGTTGGAGTGAGCTAACTTAGGGAGTTCAAATATGGAGTTTTGGCAAATTAGTGACACTCAATTTTGGTATTTTCTAGCCACTAAGCTAGCCGACAAGGCTAGGGGTGGTAGCAAAGGAGTTTGTGGAGTCAGAGGGATGCTAATGATGATTAATTCTTGATGACAAGTGTACCTTCGGTTAAGAGAAATTTAGGAAGACATCCCCTAAATCAAGTGACCATTGGTTCATAGCTCATGTAGGGTGGGCTAGGTTGGTATAGTCTGATCACTAGGGTCCAAAAGGTGGCTATATTTGCTTTGCTTGATCAATTTGATTTGATTTGGTCAACACTAGTGCATGGGTTCAGATTTTGACATTTTGGCTTGAAGTTGGGTTTGGGTGGCATTGACCTCAATTTAATGGTTAAAATAGTGTAGATAATTGTCACAAGGAGTTTAGAAAAAACAATTGAGGTATTTTTAAGTTGATTTGGAAGCTCAATTTGATGGATTTGGGCTCATGGACAATTTTGGTGCACTTGGGTAAGCCTTACGTTTGGATTGGGCTAAGGTTTTGGCTAGATACAATTGATGGTTCAAATTGGTTCAAGCGATTTCCATGAAGAGTTTTGGATACAAATTGAGTAGAAAATTTTGGGTTATGAAGTTCAATATGGTGGAATTTAGAGTTTGGGGCAAATTTTGGGGTTTTGGTCCAAGTTGAATTTGAGTGAGATTTGGGTTGGACCAAGGCCAATTAAGGGTTCAATTTTATTTGGGGGAGTGTTGTAAAGAGTTTAGGATTCAAAATTGGGGCAATTGGATAAGTTTGGAGTTCAATTTGGTGAAATTTTGGCTTAGGGTCAAAGTTGGTACTTTGAATTCAGCAGGATTTAGGTTTGAAATTGGGTCCAATTGAGCTTGGATTTAGTTTTGATCAATTTAAAGCATGATTAATTTGAGTATAGAATTAAATTGGGGAAAATTGGGATGAAATTGGTAGACATTGGGGGTGAATTGGGGTAATTGGAACTTTAAGGGCAATTTGGGGCATTTGGTCAAAATTGGTCATATTGGGCTCAATAGAGTGGTCTAAACTAATTTTGAGGGCATTTGAAATGACTTTGAAGGTTTCGGGATGGTTTGGGTTACCAGGGGTATTTTTGTAATTTTTATAATTTTGGAATGTTTTGGATAATTTGGGTGGTTTAAAAGTGTTTGAAATAATTTTGGGACAAAATTGAGTATTTTGGGTAATTTTTGGGATCTTTCATCAAAATTGGGGTTTTCAAGGGCTAATTTGATAATTTGGGGTAGGTTTTGGGGAGAAAAGGCTAAATTTGGTATTTTAGTTGGACAGAGGTTGCCAACCACACAACCATCTAACTTGAACCATGGACCAATAGAATTTCTCGACTTTGGGGGCAAAAGTACTAGTATCAGCTAAACACTAGCCTAGGGCTAATGACCTAGGGGACCTCAACTAAAAGAAGAGTTTAGAGTTTCCAATGGTGAGGATTACTTTACTATTCCTATAAGAATAGTCAACAGGAAAGTCCTATGTCTAGACTCTAGGCTACTAAGGAGGAACTTATACCTACTCTAAAAGTGATGTCAACAAATGGACCCCCAATATTTGTGGCGTGCTGGGCCGGCACACCGCATGCATTGGCATTGACCGAAGAGATCAATAAAATCAACTTAAATGTCTTAGTCAGCACACTCAAAATAGAACAGAAAAAGAGTATAAGATTTCTGTTGGGGAGTAAGCAGGGACTCTCGCTGCGGATGAAGAAATGGCATTTCGGAAACAGCCATCAGAAAAACTGATAGTCATGACGAAGATTCAAATTTAATTCGATGTTTAAAAATTTTAATTTTGATTTCAATTTTAATAGTTTCAAAGGATAGAATTATGTATGAGAAGACCAATTCAAGATGGAAAGCACAAGGACTTGCATCCAACTAAAGATGTGACAACAGTGCAGAGAACGACAACCATTAAGGACATTAAGTCGAGAAGAAAAGACTTTACCAGTTCGGGAAACCTCTAGGGACAATACACCAAACTTCAAGAGGGGAATCAAAATTGAGGTACTAACCTTAAGAGGAGAACTAGAATTCAGGTACCAGCCTAAAAAAGGAAAGACTATACCAGCTCAGGCCACCACTAGGGATATTACATCCGAACTGGATCTCATCTAAGATTGAGAATCGCTCGGGACATTACGCCAAACTTCATGAAGGGAATCAAAATTTTGGTACTGACCCCAATAGGAGATCTAGAATTCAGGTACCAGCCTTGAGAAGGAAATACTATATCTGTTTTGGCAAACACTAGGGACATTATGTCTGAACTGGATCTAGTCGAAGAATGGCAACCGCTCAGGACAATATGTCAAATTTCAAGGTGGGAATCGAAATTCAAGTACTAACCCCTGAGAGGAGAACTGGAATTTAAGTATCAGCCTAAAGAATGAATGGCTATACCAGTTCGGACAACCACTAGGGACAACACGTCTGAACTGGATCTAGTTGAAGAATGGCAGCCGCTCTGGACATTACACCAAACTTCAAGGTGGGAATCTGAATTTAGGTACTGACCCAGGGAGAAGAACTATAACTTCAAGGTGGGCACCCACTCAAGACATTAACTTCAAACTAAATCTAGTTAAAGAATTGCAACCGTTAAGGAAATTATGCCAAACTTCAAGGTGCGCAACAAAATTAAGGTACTAACCCCGGGAGGAGAACTGGACTTCAAGTACAAGCCTTAAGAAGGAAAGACTATACCAGTTCGGGCGACCGCTAAGGACATTACCTTCAAACTAGATCTAATCAAAGAATTGAAACCACTAGGGACATTACACCAAAATTGAAGGTGGGAATAAAAAATTTAGGTACATACCCCGGAAGCATTAAAAGTGAAAAGGACTCGTGAAGGGAGTATGAGAGATTGTGAAGAATTACTGAGAAGCAAGTAAGGCGGAGGCCTATTTTGAATGTTGAGATTTTATGAGGAGTAGGGTGGAAGCCTATTGTGAATGCTGAGATTTTGTGAAGAGTGTAACACTCCATGTGGATTGTGACAAGTTTGTGCAGATAAAGACATTTGTGTCGCAAAAGAGAGGAGTGTTGAACTTCGAATTTGAGAGGAAATAAATTAAATTTATCATTTTTCTTGTTGTCATTATTATCATTTGATTATCAGTATATTTTTAAAATTTAATCTCCATTGATTGATTTTTTTTAAAATTATTTATTATTAAAATTTTATTATCAGACTTTCATTATATCATTCTTTGTTCATTATAATTTAGAACCAACGTGCGGATCTGCAAAACTTTATCCATCGCACGAAAAGGGCAATTTGACAAATGTAATGAAATCTGAACGAAATTTCATTAAACATCTTCAAATATGTGTTACAAACTGAACGCATGCTGAAGCTGTTAAAGTGCGCAATTTGACCATATCGTGATGCAGTACAAAATTTGACAAGAACTATCTATTTGTTCTCTATGGTGAGCTCATGATCTAGCTAACCTTCTAAGCCACACTCAGGGACAAGAATTTCTTTCATGTGCACTTATGGGTACAACTCTCTCATAGCTTGTATGGGAGCAATTCTTCCAATTCTGGGTCTGGACGGAATCCATGTGGTATATTGCTGTCATCCATTCTTCTTAACGTAACAGAAACTCTACGGTGCGACACTCCTAGGGTGCAGTGCTTTGCCAAATCTACCCCTTTTCCTTTCAAAATTAAAACTGAACCCTGTGGCAGCTGTATTTTAATAGACCCTTGGAATTCTCCAATACTAACAATATCAATTTATTTTCCAAACATAATATTTTTCTTGATCATAAAGAACACTATGCAGAAGGGCCTGCTGAAATTGTAATCAATATATGGATGAATGCAGTCTCCTTCCTCATTGATGTTGATGATACAACTATTTGGGATGCAATCTGCCAATAGTATGCTCCACATGACCATTAAATTAATCATCCCTTTTATCGTGGTAGAAGAAGGATCCTCCTCGTCATGTCTTGGGATACTCGAGGGGTTTCCTAGCCCATCCTTTACAAACTTAGAGCAGCAACCACATTGAATTGTGATCCTTCCCTTGCCCCTCATCCATTTCTTAGCTCTCAGTAGGTCTTATTTATTAACAAGCCAAACTGGTCTCTGTCCCCAAGTTAAACATGCAGTCGAGAGTCCACCTCTCATCTCTTTTAGAGAAAACCCCTGTTTCCAATTCCGTACATTTTAAGATGTTAATGAATTTCCCTTGATTTCCTCATAAAACTCAAATTCTCTTTTATTAACTTTGCTCATCCTTTCTAACTCTGCGATTGGAACCCTTTGCAGTCGTTGGGGCTGCTCTCCAATTTCAATCTCTATGGGAAATCATGTATGTGTTGCCTCTGTGTACAGTGGGATGTATGACTCAGTATCTTGGTGCTCGACCTCCCAGCACCCTATGTCGGCAGTTGTATATTACTTGAACGTACAGTAATGCTCTAAAAAGAGGATGTTAAATCTTGGGTACTCCACAAATGCCCTTATTATTGATGCTTGTCCGGGAATCTCCACAATTCACATTGGGAAACCCATGCAAAGCTCATTTGAAATCTCTAGCAATGTCAGCTCTGTGACAAACTCTAACTCATCGTCGGTGACGGGCGGACTGGTAGAAGTTTCCCACATGCATTAATCATAAAACCCTCCTCATGAATCAGGGTAAGTGTCGCCTCTGCTTCTTTTATACGTCTTCTCTCTTGAAGTAGGAAAGCTCTATGTTTACGGCCATTAGGGTTATGACGTTGTGTCCTTCGAAGCGGTGCATCCTGTACTCATTCTTCATCGACACTGACCAACTTTCCTGTCAGTGCAGTGATCATGGACTGTAAACGGTTAATTCCTTCCACTATATGTTTTAGCTTCTCTTCTTTCTTCATCTTTAGTGAGGATTCATCCTTAGCACTAATTCTAAGTAGTGATGTTAACCCACGTCTCCCGACGGCTAACTATGCTCATCATGGAACCTTTATAGTCGACATTGACTTGACTGTAGTCGAGTTCAAAGTTCAAAATGTCGACCTGGGTTGTTCTTTCATCATTTAGTGTGAGATTTAAGCCATCTTTAAAGGTAAAAATCAGCTTCTGGTATGACATTTTTTTGCAGAAGACAGACAAACGTCAGTGCATTGTAATTTAGAATAAACAGGAACAATAACAACTTAGCTATTAAGTGAATCTTGACTTTATATAAGTGCAAGCCTTTCATTTATTTAATTTAATTTGATGAAATTTCAAAATTAAAATGAAGGAAATTAAGGTAGGTAAATTCAACTTTTCATTTTATTGAAGTTAATTTTCTTTCAAAAATTTTTGACCCAGTCACAGACGCTTGGCCAAATAAATAACCATAAAACAAGTAACATTTTTAAAAATATGTTTCAAGCAATGTCATGTCGTGTTGTATATCTTCAAATATCATTCTTTGAAAGATAGTATAAGTCGTTCGCCTCAAAAATCCACCACATGGCAAGATCCTCCTAAATAGACGTTCTCTATGACAAATGTTCTCTCCCAAGTTGGATCAAATTTTTCACCTATCTTGCAATGTGCGACAATAGCTCTTCTAAGAATGAGTACGAGACCACCAAATTTGAATGCCCTCGGGCACAGCAACTTGTCATAAGCCTGCACCATCCTTGCTTGGTAGAGTTCCAAATTCTATTTTGGTGATAACTGTTTTCCCTTGAGACCTTCTAATTCCTCAAGTCTAAGCTTTGTAAGTTCTTCTATTGTAATCTTATTGGCGATGGAGACTGTGAGAGATGGTATCTGTAGTTCTAATGATAATACATCCTTATAACCATATTGCATAGGGTGTACATTGTATGGCATTTGTGAGTGTTGTTTTGTAGGCACACAAAGCTTCCAACAATTTATCACGCCATCCTCCTTTATTCTTGTCTAACGTCTTCTTCAAAATTTGCAAAAGCATCTTATTGAAGGCCTCACTTAGACCGTTTTCCCTAGGATAATAAATTATAGAGTATCTCCAATCTATTCTATATAGCTAGACAAAGTTATTGATCGTAGTGCTTTTGAAGGCTGACCCTTTATCTGAAATAATCCTGCGCGGCCCATCAAAATGGTAGACAATCTGACTTTTGAAGAATTGAAGAACGTGTTGTGTTGTAACCTCCCATCCAACACTTTTTCTACCCATTTGGAGAAGTAATCTTTAGCTAAAAGAATAAATATGTGTCCCTTACCTACTATGTCCGTGACCAAACACTTGAATAACCAAGAGGCTACAGTTAGATGTAGCACATTCGAAGGTTGATGTAAGACCACCCCATGCACTTGACAAATGTGACACTTTTTGGTTATATCCATGCAATTAAATAAAACTGCAGGCCAATAATATTCGAGTTTTTTAATCTTCATTTTCATTTGTCCTTGACTGGTGAGCTCCATATCTGATCAAATGATCTTCTGTATAGAGCATCACCTACCAAGGCATATTACAGGGCTCTTCTTGTGATTTGATAGGCTTTGGCCTTGTATTCTGTTAGCTTTTAGGTTTGCAAATATTCTATCAATGGCCTACACCAATTTTTGTTAATGTCAGTTACTGCAATCATCATCTCTTCTCCTTTTCTGAGCTTGTGTAGATTTTTGAGGTTGATCTGAGACAAAACCTGACATCCTTGTATTATAACGTCAATGGAATCCTCTGATGGACACGCTAGTTCCTTAGCAAGTTTGCTAGAGCATCGTCATGGGTGTTTTCTCTCCGAGGAATTCGGTATAGAGTCACACTAGGAATCTATTCTAACAACTTTATTGTGTACCAATGGTATTATGCTAATCTTAGCTTCAAAATCATATACTATTTGATCACTTATTGGATGACGAGTTATGAGTCACCATAAATGACAATGTCTGTTATATCCATTTAGATTGTCAAAACCAACCCGGTGATCAATGCTTCATATTGTACTTCATTTTGTGTGCATGGCTCTGTTAGGTGATAGGAGAAACTTAACAAACCCTGATCTGGTGTGAAGAAAATTAAATCAATTCTTAGTTATCCTAGTATAACTAACTCTAATCCTTTTTCTCCCTAACTGTCGAAGCTCCATCAAAGTACATATCCCAACGTCTGACACTGGATGGCTTTATTTGTAGTATGTGCTCATCTAGTAGGTCATCATTGAGAGGGGACCCAGCTAGAAGTTGGTTTGCTGTGAGAAAATCTGTTAAAATCTGTCCCTCGATAGCGTGAAGTAGAAAAAAAGTTATATTGAATTCTAATAAAATCATCGATCACCATGCAAACATCCGGAAAGTGTTGGTCGGGTCATCAAATATTATAATGGATTAACTTTCGAAATGAGGGTAACCTGAGAAAGCATTTAATGTCTAAGTGTTTGGGCAGCGAAAATTAAATCTAGACAATATTTCTCAATAGGCGGATACTTTACCTCTGTCGGTAATAGACGACGACTCAACTAGTAAATTGCATGTTCTTTATCATAGTCATTGACTTGGGCTAACAAGTCTCCAAGAGAGTTGTCTAAGGCCACGATATGAAGTATCAGGGTCTTCCTGGAATCGGGACTGCCAAAACAAGAGGTGTCATTAAATATTGTTCAACTTCCTTAAAGGCCCAGTAAAATTTCTCTTCCCAAACGAATTTGGCATCATTTTTAATTAATGCCAAGAAGGGCTAACATCTACCCGAGAGATTAGATATAAAGCATGTCAAGTATGCCAACTTTCTTTAAAAAAATTGTAGTTGTTTCAAAGCTTTGGGAGGAGGCATTTCTAAGATATCATTAGTGTTATCTGGGTTGATCTCAATGCCCCGATGATGAACAACGAATCCTAGAGATTTCCCAGAGGTGACTCTAAAGGTGCACTTTAAGGGATTTATCTTAAGATTATATTGTCGTAATCATTCAAACATGATCCTCAAATTGTACAAGTGGTCTATTCTCTGCTTAGTTTTATGACCAAGTCATTCACATAGCACTCCACTTATTTGTGGATGAGTTCTTCAAAGATCTTTGTCATAACTCATTGATATGTTTCTCCGAAATTCTTCAATCTAAATTACATTACTGTGTAGCAGAAAATCCCAATCGGCATCCTGAAAGCTGTAAGTGTTGCATCTTCTGGATACATCTAGATTTGTTTGTAACATTACAATCCATCCATGAAAGATAAAATCTCATGTGTCGAAGTGATGTTCACCATCAACTCTGATATCAATAACGAAAACTAATCTTTTGGACACACTTTATTTAATTCCCTAAAGTCGACACAAATACAAATTTATCCATTCTTTTTCTTAACTGGTACAACGTTAGCTAACCATGTTGTGTATCGCTCTTTTTGCACAAAGTTAGTGTCTATTAACTTCTTTACATCAGCAATAACTTGTTGCTTTATCTCGAGGCGCATACTTCTGGGAGCTTGTTTCAGCGGGGTCGTATCTTTGTCCACCGCAAGCTTATAAATTGTAACCTCTTATGATAGCCCTGACATTTCATCATATTTCCAAGCAAAATAATTTTTAAATTCTGATAATGACTTTATTAATTATATAGTACTTATGAAGTTAGGCTGGGTTTGCTCCTCTGTCTCGAGGTTGACTTCTTTCAATTCATCAACTGTTGACTTAATCTCTTCTTCAAATTAATTCAGAGACTTACTTTTATCCTTATGTACAAAAGTCAGTTCATCAACTGTTGACTAATCTTCAAAGTTATCCTCCACATCAAGGCAATCCTCTTCTAATCCTCTAGTAACAACCATGTAAAATTTTGAATCATCAATTGGTCCTATCGTGCCAAATTTGATGCTTTCTTTCGTGTTAGGAGCTCAACTTTTAACATTCCACAATTTCTCAAAGAGTTGTAGCTTATCCTTTGGCATTTTGTTTGACACATATCACTATTTAATTGACTTTTGTACATAAAGATAAAAGTAACCAAAAGGTAATTCCATTAATTCATTAGAATCCTCTTCCAAATTTACGTGACCGGCTTTGAACAAAATTAGAAGAAGGGGAAGTATGGTAAAACTTGACCGGCTTTGAACAAACGCTATGGACATCCTTGACCTCTAAACTTTCAACCTTTTGTGGGTGGATCAGAGTAAGGGTCATGGCAAGTACGTAGTGTTTGATCCGATCACGTATCGACTAGTATTCACTTTTCTCCACATCTTCTAAGGAATTCTCGAATAGAGGCTTCTTCTGCTTTATCATCATTTCTTCCTCAGAGCATTCTTCCACATCAAGGCTGATGGCTGCCCTAGTCTGTTCAACAGCCATGTTGGTTCTTTCTCGTCCACGTCCCCAGCCTTGTTCTTTGATGCATGGACAAAAATACCCACCAACTCATTGTGAAAGAGTGGTGGAAGATTGCTGAAGTGGAGTTGAATGGTTCCTTCTCTATATATCTTCTTCATTTTTATTTTATTTGTCACAAATTTTAGGGAAAAGATGGTCTTCTTTGGAGGTGCATAATAAGTGGCGACTTTGTGGATGAAAATGGTTGTAAATCTCCTTTGATATACTATTCTTGTCCTTCTTTAGAATACTTGATGCACTGATGTAGATATGTTGAAACCATGTTATACTCGTGAATCAATAGTCAACCAAGTAAAGCGTTGAAAGAGGTCTCTGCATTGATGATATGAAACTTTGAGGTTTTTTCTAGCTCTCCAACTTTCATTAACAATGTAATCAATGCAAGGGCTCTTTCTCCCTTCTGGTTAAATCCTCTTAACATCATCTTATCGGTTGAGCATCAATATCCAAGTATGCCAACGTATGTAGACTCATTAAGTTGAGTGACGCTTCAAGATCTATCAAAACTCTTGACGACACAAATCTGTCAATACTAACGGAGATGTAGAGCGGTCAGATGTGGTCGGTGGCGCTGAACAGCAAGTCTTCATCCATGAAGGTCATCCGAGGTTGTTCCTTTAATAGACAAACTTCATCCAAGGATGTACTGGTTAACTGAGCTAAGCACATCTCTGGATCAAGTAAAGTACTAACCATGAACACACTCATCTCCTTTGATAAGATCAGAGCATCGTAAATGCTTAGTTTGGTCGGCAACCTTCTAAGATGAGCTAGTATGTTATAATCCACTTTATACAATCATCCAATATTTACTTGGTTATGTGTCTCTTCCACTAGCAAAGGTGGAGGTGGCTCTTCTCGAGTAACTACTTGTTTTCCTTTATCCATTGGAGTTGTTCTCAGAGGTGAAACCTTTTCACTCATTAGATTTACTTCTATAATCCCTTCTTCTTCTTACGATGATGAAGGTAAGACTTCTAGTGTCTCTTCAACATTGGAGAAATTTAAGTTGATGGCAAGCAGTGAACCGTGGTACTCGAGGACTGGTTCCTCACTCCCGACGCTATCATAAACGGTGTTGTCGATATCTTCTTCATTCTTATCGACATGTCCAATCAGCTTAAATATGATTTGAGGATCGGATTGGGAATTAAGATCAGAGTTAGATTGGCCAAAGTTAGTTATATTACACTAGAGAAAGTTAGAATGTAACAAAAATCATAATCATTATATTTAAAAGACCCTAGTGGGGCAAAGAGATAATCATACATGGTCAAGGGTTTGAGAATTTTCTTCCCCGAATCTGAGATAACCAATCTAACAGATGTAGCCTCTATCCTACCCCCCACGCTATCGGCCTTCGTGCTGAAATTCTTCTTCTTCTCCAGCTATAGCGATTTCTTTGGTAAAACTTTTAACGAGGGTTGGGCAGGCTATAGAATCTAAATGGCTACCTAGAGATCTATCAAAGTGTATGGCTCCAAATTGTGCTCCATCCATCTTCCTCTGAATAAGGATCTAACAAAGTGATTGGCTTGGCCAAAATCCTATTTACATAACCTCTTTCAAGTTCTTTTAAATATTATATTTGGATTTTTATATTTCCTTCTTTAATATTTCTCTTAAGCCAATCCTTGAAATTGAAATAGCCCTATATTGTGTGCCCAACATCCTGTGATAGGGGTAGAAATTAGGATGATCCTTCTTGTCAACTTCCTCTGGCTTTATTGGCTCTGACAATATGAACTCAGGCTTCTTCATTAAATTTTTTAACACCTTCAACACAGCTTTAACTTTGAAAGAATACTCTTTATTCATCTGATCTGAAAAAGTTAGACCCCATCTACTATTTGCACGGTACAGTCCTCTCTAGTATAACTGCTGGCAAGACTGGACATACTGACATTTGCTGCTGCTACTGAGGCTAAATATTTCATGATAACTTTTGGGAACTCCGATGAGAATGTTAGGCCTGAATCATCATTAGTTGCTTACATTTATCCCTTATTGCTACTGTTCTAGACTTCTTCTTAAATACTCTGGTAGGTCTACGCCTGTCAGCCTTTTCTTAGAACTCCATGTGCTTGACTTCTTCTTGTAGACTATTGTCCTTGATTATCAGTTTCTTAAAGGACTTGATGGTGAGTCCTTTAAGCATGAAAGCAACCGATCTCTGAGTGCTTTTGAGTAGAATCTCAATCACATGTTGTTCCTGTAGCTGAGGCTTGCATTTCATGCTTAAGTTTCTCCACCTCAATATATAATCCACTAAAGTCTCATTAGGCTTTTATCTTTCAACTTTGAGATCTACAATAGTAAAATGATGTTGTGCTCTAGCAAATCTCTTCATGAGCAAGTGCTTAACCTCGGCAAATGTCTTCACTCATCTTCCGAGCAACTCGACATACCAATCAAATGCTATCTCTGACAAGTTGCTAACAAAGTGACGGAAGAGCAAGGATTCACTACCTTCAGCACTGCAATAATTAGCTTAGAAATAGGCTAAATGCTTTCGGTCCCATCAAACGCCTTAATGTTTGGTGACACAAAACCTTTATGGTAGGGCACGACATCAAACTCCTATCGGTGTGGTCTATACTTTGAAATTGATACACCACCCCTATATTGGGCTAAGGCCTCCCGAACTTGTTGTTAGACCATCTACTTCATATATTTCACCGGCATTATACTCTGGGTGGAATCTTTCTTTGCTTGGTCATCTCTGTTGGCGGAAGTAAGTTCTCTCCTTTTGTCGATAATGTGTAAGATCTTGGGCAAATTTCTCTCTAGAAAAGCCATTTGCTAATATTGTGGTTCCTCGTGCATCTTAGCCATGGTTACCATGGCAGCAGTCATTTCATCCATCCTTTTCTCCATCTGGTTGATCTACTCATCCCTTAGCAAAACAACCCTTTGCAAATCATCGGTGGTGTTCCCTTCCATAGGCAGTTGGGCTTCACGTAAAGATGTATCAACTCTAATCTCGATGACATTAATATCCATAAACTCTTCATTGAGTTAATTATTAAGATAAAAATCTTCATCATCCATAGCTACTTCATGCTCTTTGGCTAACTTAGAAATTTCGGCCATGAGATTTTCAACTTTTTCTTCATTTATTCTTTCCTAGATTATCTTGAGATTCGGAGGACTCTCCTGAACATCCTCCCTCTGTACATTGGGCTCAGTAGCAATGAGTTCAATGACACTTAATACATTGAAGTCTTTCTTCATTCCATAATCTTTCCCAGTGAGCTCATCAAAATGTACTGGTACGACAACTTTGGGTACCCATACCTTCTTCTTCAATGGTGATTTCTTGAGACGAGGTGTGTCAACCGGGGCATCGTTGTGTCGGAGAGGTACATGTTCCCTGCGGTGCAGACTAAATACAACACTGAGCAACTTCTTTACTTTCTCCTTTTTTTTTAACATTCTTATATGAAATAAATAGTAGTATCCTTAGACCCAGACATAACTTGGCTGATAGACATCCTGCAGTCCTTAGAGCAGCAGTAGTAACAAAATCAGTGGTAGTGATAGCAGTAACAGCTCAACTTCCTGGACGGAATCTGATCGGAATGTGAGTTGGCAAAACATCAACTAATCTTTGAGACTGTTTGACAGATCTAGCATCCTTCAAAATTTCTTTTTTCATTTGGGTGGACACTGTGCAACCCACCGCTTAAGTAGCTTAACAACTGAACATCCTTCTATAATAGACAATATCTAAAATGTTGTATAGACTTTGATGATAGAAGTGGGTTTCTCCCTCTCCTCATCATGAACACAAAGTAATGGTAAAGCAGCAGCAATCTTCTGAACACTTTCATACCCTTATTACCAATTAATGGGTGAAACCTACTCCCTTACAGAGGTGGAGAGGCCTCAAGCAATCTGAGTTCCTCTTGTTGAGGAATCTCATCAATAAATACATTCTCTAGAACATGGGATTTAGTATCCCTATGAATCCTTCGACTATGGTTTCTTCTTTGTGACCTAGTTATTGGTACGAACTTTGAACTAGACCTGATATCAAATATTGATGGCAGTGCGGTAAATCCTTCTATTGTGTCTTCAACAATCATAACATTTTTTCCTTTGATAAATGACTTGGTAGGCACATTGATAGTGAGTGTGGCGGCAGTAGGTGTAACAACTCTTGAGCGGACAGACGAAGGAACAAGGAACTTGACAAGTATCAGGGTGGCAGTCCACTTCACCTTATTAAAGGAAGGGAAATTTTGAGGACAGTTTAGGTTAAATTCAACAGCTAGGTCCTGTACTTTCAGAGCGGAGACTTTCATGAAAACAAATGGGGCCTTTCCAAGTACAATCTCAAGTTTGTCGAATCCATCTCTAAAGTTGATGGTGGGGCAACATGACGGGCATCACGGCTAGTGAGAAAGTTGATTGAGCAAGTGAGCCCCGAGAAGGCCGTTGCAATAGCTTCAAAAAGAAAATTCTAGGGTTAGTGTTTTGCTAATACCTTGTTATTCTAGTGTGAACACTAAAAAATAAAAAGGGTCTCTCTATGGACTGAGCAAGTCTTTCTTATTTTTATTTAATTTTTGTTTGTGAAGACTTTAACATTTAGTAAGGTAAATTAAAATTGGGAAAACTTAATTAATTAAACTGGAAAGGTTAAAAAGAAAAGAATGTAGTCATTTAATATAATTTGCGAAGCAGCAAACCAAACTCAAAAAGATACGAGAAGAAAAGTAAAGTTTAGGACCCATTGTGGGACCAACTTCATAATGCATATCAGCTAGGTAAAACTAGTTCACCCACACACCTATCAGGGGTCCATCCCCACATAATGATAAAAGTCTTAATGAACTCCTAAACTTCTCTATTCAAAGGTGATTGGACAGAGAGTCCTGAAGTTTGAAAGAGTTAACCGTACATAACCAAGAAAGAAATTGGTGAAGCATGTCAATAGAAGAAGGGTAATCTGGTCCAAAAGGTACATAGACACATTACCGATGTATGAAGACAAAACTCCCTGATTGTAATGGAGAGAGAAACTAAGTCCCTAACGGAGTCGCTATAAATTGTCGGTCACCCTTTCTTTTTTTTAATATATGTATATAGATATATATATTATTTAATATATATAAAAATAAATTTAAAAATACAAGCCTAGCATTGCAAGCAATGCATCTATCTTGAGGGGTAGACACATTACTTACACGTGATGCTCGATTAAATAAAATAAAAAATTCACAAAATCTGCGAAAAACTATTTTTTAAGTTGACCAACAAGTTTCCTTATTTAATATAAAAAAATTAAAAAGGGTTTATAATAAACTGGGTTCTTAAAGTATCTTATAAGAGAAAATCCCTATAGTTACATCTTAGATAACCGAAGTCACCTAGAAAAACTCTCGATTTATATTAGGGAATATTGTCTTCAAGAGTTTCAAGGGGTAGGACCTTTCAACATATCAGACCACAGAAGTGTTAAAGGGGAATTGTTTAAATTTGAAACATTGTTATGGAATCCAAAGGAAGAGGAACTAGGGCTTGTCACAGTTCCTAAAGTGAACCTCTGTGACTTCTTAAGCTATCTTATTGTTTGACTTCAGTTTTGAGAAAAAAATTATTTAAATGTTACAACCTTCCAGTTTTATTAATTAGGACTTATATTTGTATGACACGGTCATACAAAAAACATAGAAAATATGAGGATTTATATCATAAAAAATGATATCCTCAAAGCCTAAGGTGAGTAAGGGCTCAAATTGTATAGTAGAGTTTTACAAAGGCCTACAGTTAAAGTGAGAATTTATGTTGCACTAGGAAAACGACCTCAAAGTCCTATGGCTTATTTTTTTAATTCTAAGGAAAGATGTGTTGTTTTAGATCCTCATACTGTTGTAGAGTTCTATTATAAATTATTGTTCATGGAGTTAGCTCCAAGCTCCTTGATGAAGTAGCAATCTTAAAGTCTAAAGTCTAAAAGGTTTTACCAATTGTCATAAGGTTATGGGTGGGTTAAAGTTGATTAGAGCAAAATTGGTTAGAGTCCCACAGTTCCCTCATTCTTGTACTACTATTTTCTTTTGAACTTACTTTGCTTAAACAACTTGTTACACCTACTTAAACCAGGGAGATCTCGTTAGCAAACGTTGGTTTCCTCGTTAAAAGACTCCTGTGAATTCAAAAGAGTGCTTTAAGTTTAATAAAATTTCAAAGGATTTATGGTTGCCTTTGAAAGAATTTTTTTAGCTTTTTGAAAATCTTGATTAATTTTTTAAAATAGTTTTGATTTTTGCAAGTAAAATGCACAACCGTGCAGTTATAATATTTTTTGCAACAATAATAAATAACAGTAAATGCGTACCTATCATTTTCTCAGCATTCCAGCTGAATGATTAGCTTTTGCAACACACACACACACACACACACACACACACATATATATTATATATATATATCTGTGTGTGTGTGTGTGTGTGTGTGTGTGTGTGTGTAGGAAATTAAATAAGATAGGAAAGACTAGAATAGTTGAAGATGTACTTAACAAACCTCAAACCATGACTTAATGAGTCCCGAAAGTTCTTAGTGAATGATTTCATAGAACAAAAATATAATATGTTATATCGTACCTCAAAATATCCAAGAGATCTTCAAATGTTTGGGACACGACCCTGAACAACTTTTAAAATCCCTTGAAATGTTTGAACTTATTGTATTGTTCGATTAATCATCTTAAAATTGAATTATTCCGTTGCTTAGTGAACCTTGATATTTGAACTATCCCAAGAAATGAAGGAAGTTTGATTGTAACTTATCATTTCATTTGACAATTTTATGAATGGGTACCCCAAAGGGCAAGTCCAAAGTCATTAAGGATTTTAATGCTAGAGTTAAAGTAGGGCCTATAGTGTTTGAAAGTGTTTATCAATTAATTAAATCTATCTTTTCTAATCTCAATTAAGACAATTCTTACATATCAAACATAGCTCAATATTAAGCCCACTTTATTTTAATATATTTTTTTAAAGTAATTTTATAATAATTAAACATTAAGTAAAATGAAGTCCTTATTCTCATTAATATCAAACTTAGCATCCAATCATCAACTAGTGGGCTCTAAATGATTGAATTATTATCTTCATAACTTAAACTCTATACCTTAAGATCATATTAATTGAATTATCTTATAAATCATGATAATTATCAAAATTATAATGTTACCCTTATCATGAAAAGGATGGCAAATTGGTTTCTACCTCTTAGCCTTTCATATTTCAAACACATAAGAGATTTTGTTATAATCAATACTACCCATTTACTCTTTGATTAATCCTAAAATTTAATTAATTTGTTAAATTCCAAAATTAGCAATTTACCAGTAGGGCTCCGCATCCTATAATATATCAAATGAAACTAAAGTGACCTTAAAATTTCCATGGAGACTCAATCATGAGTTAATTAAAATATCAAAGGAGAAGATGTTGTGTTTTATATTTTTATTTAATATATATATATTTTTTAATTTCAAAATAGGATTTTTCAATATTAATTTATTTAATTAATCAAAATGATATTTTTGTTCATGAGAGAAATATTACAGGTTCACTTAAGTCAAAGGAACACTTGGAAAAAATTCAATGATTTTTTTTAATTATGTTTTATCATTGTAATTGTTTAATGATTTTCAGTGGTTATTAAAATAAAAAATATATTTTAATTTTAAAAATTACCTTTAATATTTTTATTAAAACTCCTTAAGTTCAACGAACTCAGAGAACCACTTTCATAATTTTTTTAAGTGTATTTAACTTAATATATTTATTTTTGTACAAAAATACAATCTTTCTTAGAAAATCAACTGTAATCCTCAAACTTAATCAAATAAATTTCAAATTTTTTACAGTGAGTCAAAACAATTTTTCTTTATAATGAGGAATTAGTGTCATTAATTTTTTAATTAATATTTTTCTTAAATAAATTAATACTAATTTTAGGCATTTAGCTAGCTAAGGAAATATACAAAATTATCAAAACTATCATGATATTTTTCCCAAGCTCCTCAGAGAATAGGGAGCCTACTAAAATTCATCCCATAATTTTCCAAGTTATATTTTAACTTGTATAATTAGTTTAGGCCATTATAGCCATCCAAGCTTGGAAATTAGGAATACATGCATCGTGATGCTCTCTGACCTTGGAAAAATATGAGAACAATATCATGAGAAATGAACCCCCAAATTTTCAAGCTTTCATGAATAAAATTGTAATCAATTAAAATTAAAACACCTCAGAGGCTATTTAATTAATTACTAATCAGTGTCTTATCAAAGAATTTTTATTTTTGGTCAACATTATTCTCTTCTGTTCACTAAGAAAGAGGATTTTTTTATTTTTCTTATGATTTTTCGATGCATAGTTATGAATTTTCTAGTTTTTGGAATTTTTTTAAATCATTTAAATCCTATTTTCCTACTTATCCATGCATCAATAAATCGATCCTACGGTGCTCCGAAAGACCATGCGTTGTTCCACCATTTGGTGCCACATTCTTGCTTAGTTGTCACGTGGCCTACGGTTCATGTTTTATTCATTCGTCCGGCTTCATCATGAGCTTCCATTCGATACACGCATAATCAGACGGTTGTGTGTCATCGTCCCCAATGATCAGAACCCATGAATTGTTCAACTTCAAACTCTACAATCTCTCTCAATACTCAAGCAAATCACATGGAGTTTGTCCCTACACCTTCATCTACTAAAGATAAACACATCTATATGGTTACAATGCTACGAAATATAAGCACCTTTTACAATTTGTGAAATCCAAGCTCAAAATTAGGGTTAGTGAGCTATAACTTTGTATGAGAGGTGAGGCCTCAACCAGATGCTTGTGGAAGCTTCAGTGGAGTCAAACAAACTTCTTGGATGTGTTCTTTTCTTTTGTTGAAGAGTCCAAGTAGGGGTTCAGTGAAAAGGTGTAGCGGCCTTGGTCTAGAGGTGGGTTAGAGTGCTCATGAAAAATTATAAACTTCATCATTTAGCTCAGAGATGCTAAGGGAAGATTCAATCACAGTTTTGATAGAGTTTTGATTGAGTGAAAGAAAACCCTTAGATTTTGAACTCAAAATAATTCTCTCACAAAGGGATTCAGAAAGGGAAAATGTTGGGCTTGAGCTTAAGAATTCCTGAAGAGTCTCTGAGAGCAATTTAACAGAGTCTCCCTTAAGAAATTCATTAATTCTCTCTTTAGCTATAGGAGAGAGCGTTTAAATAGAGGGGGAAGAAGAGGCCACCATGGCTGACCATTGGGTGCAAATAGTTGCTTAAGTGGATGGCTGAGTTGCACAAGTGTCCAATTGGAGTGAGCTGACTCAGGGAGTTCAAATTTGGAGTTTGGGTAAAGGGGTGGCTCTCGGGTTTTGTAATTTTTGGTCACTAGGCTGACTGGCAAGTCTAGGGGCGGTGGTCACAGGAGTCAGGGGAGCCAGAGGGATGCAAATTAGGATTAACCCTTAATGGCTAAGGCTGATGGCAAGTGTATCTTGGATTAAAAAAATATGGGAGAGATCCCCTAAATCAAAGGTCTATTGGTCCATGGCTCATGTAGGGTGGGTTAGGTGGGTCTACCCTGGTTACTAGGGCCCAAATGGTGGATTTGGTGGCTTTAGCTTGATTAATTTGATTTAGTTTGGTCAACTTTAGAGCATGGGTTCAATTTTAGGCATTTTGGCTTGAAGTTGGGTTTGGGTTAGGCAAGTCATGCCATTGAGGTCAATTGATTGGTTAAAATGGTGTAGATGATTGTCACAAAAAAATTTAGAAAAAAATTTGAGTGATCTTGAGTTGATTTGGAAGCTAAATTTGATGGATTTTGGCTCATGTCCAATTTTGGTGCATTTGTGCCACACCACCTATGGTCCATCCTAAGGCGAAATAGTCCTATCTGGACTCCCCTTGAGCTCCCCCATACTGGCCCCACCTACTAAAATTTAGAGGTTAGGACAAATATATAGAACTTCAAATTGAGCAAAGCAGAGTTTAGAGTTTCTAATGGTGAGGGTTCATTTACTAGTCCTCTAGGAATAATTAACAAGAATGTCCTATCGCTAGAACTAAGCTCTAAGGAGGAAGCTAGAACTCAACCAAAAGTGAGATCAACCCCTACTTGTGATTGCTTTGGGTTTTAAGAAGTGTGTTTGAATTGGAAAATATTTGTTATAGTTAAGTTTCTAAGTTTTATGATACACCAAAAAATTACTTGTTTTTAATATATATTTAATGCTCATTTCATGCACATTTTTTATGATATTGCACTTTAAAGAAAGGTATTGTTCATGTTACTGGTTTCAAATACAAGGAATGGATTTTTATAAAAAAATATGGGCAAAATGGAGCAAAATGGAAAAAATATCTATGGTGCCATAGCACCAGCCCTGGTGTTATAGTACCAGACACGATGAGAAGGCGGTGCGAAAGCACCCCAGACTGGCCTTATAGCTCTAATAACTGAAATTCTATAAAGTGCATTGAATGTGGTCAAATTTTGAAATGGAGATTGAAGCAACCTTTGGCTATTATCAAAGCTCTATTAAAAGGGCCAATTGCTGAATGAAAAAAGAGGAGAAGAGGAGTCTTTTGGCATGAGTTTTAGGTGTGGCGTGTGTGTGTGTGTTGTGTGTGTGTGTGTGGTGTGTGTGTGTGTATGTTTGTTTGTTAGTTTGTAAGGAGAGATTGGTGAGGGGTTTTGAGAGATATCTGAAAAGAATTGTTGGAACTTTGTGTGGATCAACAGGAGACTTTAATGGAGGGATTTTCATCTTTCTTTCAAGGTAAAAAGCTTAGTATTGTGTTCTTCATTATTTTATAATTGTCGTAAAAACTTTTCTAGTGAATTTTTTTTAATTTAAATGAAGTTTTCTGTTGTGTTTTCTCCATGCTTAGTAAGTAGTTTTCCTTACTCTTTCTTTATGTGATGACATTTAATCATGTGTGGGATTAAAATGGTTTGAAGATTTCCTTTATTTAAAAAATTGTGATGGTATTTTCATAGTCTTTTTTATTGATTATGCAAATTGATCATTTGTAATGTACACTTTTGTTGTAAAATATAATTAACCAGGAGAGCTATAATCTCACCAACTAGTGAGTACCACACTTAACTCTGGAAAGAGCTTTTGCAATTTTCTGATGGGAAGTGCAAATAGATAGAGAGATAAGATTTAATGGGCATAGAATTGATTTTTATAGGGTGACAAGCTAGAATCTTTAATCAATTTGTTGTTGATTTTGGATCTACGGGTCCTTAATAGATCCTATAGAGGGGGCACAGTGGATAATTTAGAAGTCAGAGGCTTGAATCTACTCAACACTTCTACACGAGTTGCAACAAACTTTTGATTAGCCAATGTTCTTTGCTAGCACAGAGATGGGTTAATGAATGGTTATGCACCTTTTGGTCACAATACATTAGTTTTAACATTTAAACATTTTATTCCTACACTAATTATGTTCTCATAATAAGGGGAAAGGAATTTGAGTATTTATAATCTTTCCAAAATTTAACCAGTCTCATTAGATTTAGTTTTTATTTAATTTAATTAATTATAATTTTAGAGTAAATTAATGGATTAAGGAAAATCAAGCTTTTCAAAATTCCAAACTAAGACCTGATAATAGTATACTAGAATTAGACAAAGGGATTTCTTACCTCGCTTCTATGTAGGATCGATATTGAGGACTTTAAAATAAACCCAATATTACTTGAAATGACACACATACTTGCTTAGTAACCCTAGTGTGTAAACTATTTTCTAAATTTTATAACATTTCGATTTTGCACACTAGCCGCTATATAAAAATTGGGTCAAGATTTTGGGCATCTTTTGGAAGTTAAAATATTGCGTAATTTATCAGAACAAGTTTTTTGGGTCATTGTCAGGGACTTGACTTGAATTAGTGTGTAGCACTAGGGTTGTATCAAGTTTTAGGCGTCGTTGCTGGAGAAGCTATGGTAAGAACTTTAAGAGAATTTTTAGTTGAGCTTAAAAGACATAGATTTAGAATTTGTAGTGTTATTATATAGTGTGATTAAATATTGTCTGTTTATTTTCAAAAAAAATACAAAATACCAAAAATAAGTTTGATATATGTCCTATTAATTAAGTTATAAAATTTGTATGCATAGTTCAGGAGCTGCAGAATTTAAATTTTATGACTCACATTTAGAGAAAACTTTTAAAAGGATTATGAATAAAAAAACTCAATCAATTTATGGTAAAAATGACATATCAACAAAATAATGAATATTCAGATTTTGATTAGAATGCAAGACAAGGACCCCCAATTATTGAGGAAAATTCATTTGGACAATGGATTGAAACTAGTCATGAGATACATAATTCTTATTTTTATTATTACAACCTAGGTTGGGAAAATCTGTCAAATTTTAACTGGAATAATAATTTTTTAGAAGAAAACCAATTGTGGGATGAGAATCAATTTAATCAGACATGTAAATAAAATAATCAGGATAACTATAACTTTGGACCTTTTTTTCCCTTTTGAATTTAACTCCAACCTATCATATGAGGAGAAGGAGATGTTTATTGAAGAGGCTATTTGTCAAATGGAATACCAGTTGAAAAGTCAAGGGGCTGCTATAAGGTATATAGAAAGCCAGTTGAGGCTGATTTTGATGCACTTAACAGTTATCCTCTAGAGATCTTATTTGTTGACCTTGAGATAAACCTTGAATAGAAAAATGATAAGCAAGATAAAGATATAAAACTAAGAATTAGAAGAGAGCTGTAGAATATGTTTCAAAAGAAATTTGAGTTGACAAATTAGGATAAGGAGATTGAAAGTTCTTTGAAAAAAATTCTTAATAAAATAGAAAAACCTATTTCCTCAACCAAGAAAAATATAGAAAGACTACCTCCACCATTTACTCAGTACCAAAGGGAAGAATTAGAAGATAACATGAGTCTAAAGAATACCCCAGTGGAATTTGATCTAGAATCTCAATCATCTAGGGAGAATCTCATTAAAAATTTTGGAGACGTAGAATTATCATATAGAGATCCATTTTTTATAAATTTTAATGATGAAAACAATATGCAAATTAAGAAAATCATTAAAAGAATATTGGATTTAGAAAGAAACTTGAAGAATAATAATTTTAATCAATTTAAAGAGAAAAAGCTGAAATAAAAAATGCTTCAAGGATTTACTATAAATCATAGGAGCTGAAAAAGATTGGGTGATTGATTATGGATTACTTAAATGAAATTTTGATCTGAGAGGAACCCTTTGTCAGGTCAGTGATGTTAAACCAAATGCTTTATGGGAGGCAACCCATAGTTCTTAGTGTGGTTGGATTTATTATGCTTGAGAGTCATGATTGTTTGTGTTGCATTGTGTTTGTTTTAGTGCAGACTAATCAGTTTGATTGATGATTGATAGATGTTTGGATTATCAGTGAATTGATTTATCTTTAAGTGTGTCTTGAGTGAGGTGATTCCTTAACTTCTTTCTATGGCTATACTTGTTTATGTTCTCTTGTAGTAGTTGGATTGACTAGTCCACTACAACTTGGGTCTTAATTTGACTTTTGTTTTACAAAAGATATTTTGAGTTTAGAAAGAGACAGTTCCATCTCAATTTTGTTGCTTCCTTTCACTGGCCTTGTTTTCATTGGGTACTCTCATGAACCTACTTGATCAGTAATATGTGGATGATCTTGCTCTACCCTAATAATTGTTAGAGGTGCATAATTAAAGGGATAAGGTGATGCCTGAGATTTGTGTTCGTGACCCAACTTAACAGGGGTAATCTTGCCATGTGGATAATCATATAAAATTCATGAAAGGCACCTAATATATCTGTGTAGTGATACCCTTAGAAATTAGAAGTAAATTAGTGAGATGCAATGACTTAAAAAATAATTAACCTCATTTATCAAGTATGTTAGTGTTTTGTGTTACAATAATATAAGGACATGGAGAATGCTAAAATATATATTCCTATGTTGATTTTGTAATGCTTGTTAAACCATTTTTTAGTTCAACAATATTCTAGCATGTTTAGTTTAGGTTTACTTTCTGTTTCAAACTATTTTGTCTCGATGAATACTTGCAGATGTTTCTGATAGAAATTTGTGGTAGAAGCAATTTTTGAACTGTTTTTCTTCAAGTTTATATTTTTTTTACTAAATGTTATACATGTTAAAAATCAGGTTAGGTGGGAAGAAAACATTTTAAAAATTAATATGACTAGCATGCGTAATCTTTTAGTTTGCAATTTTCATGCTAGTCATATTAATTTAAGATGTACTTCTACGCATGCCTGTTTTTACTACTTGCACTTAAAATACTACTTTTTTGGAACCCTATGTTAGATAATTCTTTTAAATCTATCTCTCTTCATACATGATATGTACTTTTAAACTATTTAAAAATCAAGTTTGGCGGGGGGTGAAAAATCATTTTAAAACTTAACTTTCTTTGTTTTCGGTAGCCTATATTTAATTTGATATTACTTTTAAAATGATTTGTAGTATGTTTTTTTATCTTTAGAATACTAAACATTTGATTTTTAAGAATGATGTCAAAGAACTTACTAGATAAGTTAGTGAAAAGGATGCAATTAAAGCTAAGATATTTAGTAGGAAATAGTAGGGAAATGATTTACAGTTTATAGTAAAAAGAATTGAATTTTTGAAAAATTAATGATTTTTAGAATAATACTTTTTGAAGAATTTAGATTCTATGAATTTTTAATTTCAAAAATTGATATTATATTTTAAGTTAAGGATAGAACATAAGTTCTTAACTATAGAGAAGGGATAGTGAAATTCAAAATCATTAAAAGTCTATCCAGATATAGTAATCCTCATCTGAAAAAAAAGTAAGGAATTAAAAGATTCTAGAAGAAACAAAAAAATGAAAATCAAAAGAAAAAAAAAGAAATAGAAAAGAAAAGTAAATTATGAAAAAGGGAGGAGAAGCTTGAATGTTTCTAAGGAAGATTGGTTTCGCTTGAATATTATTGGTTTCACTTGAATGTTTCTAAGGAAGAAACATAAGATCAATTCTTTACTTAATTTCTGAAGGTATTAGTAAATATTATTTTTCAATGTAGATTTCATAAATTCTTAAACTAATATTTTTCAAAGAATCCATTGTTTAGGGAAATTTCAATTATGTCTGAATTAAATACAAAATGAGTTTTGCTAAATTTAATAATAAATGTTATGATACCTTAGTTATCATTTTCTTTATTAGAAATTCTTTTAAGTTACACTATAACATTTCTAAAATAGTTTTTTTAGTTATCTAAAAAGTAAATCCACTACCACATGCTAACAAATTTGGTCTTTAAAGTTATAGTGTTAATTGAGGAAAACTAACGTTTAAAATTAGGGGAATTGATCCATCTAAAAATTACTTATTTTAAATATACATTTATTGAAAATCTCATGCACATTTTTAATAATATTGCACTTTAAAGAAAGGTATTTTGCATGGTTTTTATTTTAGTTACAAGGAATTGACACTTTGAAAAAATATGGGCAAAATGAGCAAAATGACAAAAATATCTATGGATTCATAGCACCAACCCTAGCACTATAGCACTAGGCACAACGAGAAGGCAGTAACACCCTAGACTGGCACTATAGCGCTAGTAACCAAAAATCTAGAAGGTGCATTGAATGTTGCCAAATTTTGAAGGGGTTCCTGAAGCAACCCTTAGTTATTTTCAGAGAAAAAAAGAGGAGAAGAGGAGAATTTTGCTTGAGTTTTAGGTGTGGCGTGTGTATGTGTGTGTGTGTGTGTGTGTTTGTAAGGAGAGATTATTGAGGAATTTTGAGAGATATCTGAAAGGAACTGTAGGAACTTTGTGTGGATCAACAGAAGACTTTGTTGGACGGATTTTCATCTTCTTTCAAGGGAAAAAGCTAAGTATTGCATTATTCATTATTTTATAATTAGTTTCAACACTTTTCAAGTGAAGTTATTTTGATTTACACAAAGTTTACTATTATTTTTTCTTCATGCTTAGTGAGTAGTTTTTCTTACCCTTTCTCCTTGTGATGAGATTTAATCATGTGTGAGATTAGAATGGTTTGAAGATTTCTTTTATTCCAAAAATTGTGATTGTATTTTCACCGTTTATTTGTTGACTTTGCAAACTGATCATTTGTGATCTTAAAACCCATTGTAAAACAATTATTAATTAAACGGGCTATGATTTCACCAACTAGTGAATACCATACTTAACTTTGGAAAGTATCATTTTGATCGTCTGAGGGGAAGTGAAAATTGATAAGGGGATAAGTTTTGATGAGCATAAAATTGATGTTTATAGGGTGACAATCTAGATTCTTTAATCAAATAGTTCTTGACTTTGGATCTAAGGGTCCCAAGTAGATTCTATAGAGAGGGAAAAGTGGGTAATTTGGAAGGTAGATGCTAGAATCTACTCAACACTACTACACAAACTGGAATAAACTTTTGATTAGCCAATATTATTGGCTAACCCTAAGAGAGGGCAAAGAATGTGTATGTTCCTACTTGTCACAATACAATAACTTTGACCTTTAAACATTCTATTCCTACACTAGTTATGATCTCATCGTAAGGGGAAAGGGATTTAATTATTTAAGTTCTTTCCAAAATTTATCCAGTCTCATTAGATTTTTTGTTTAATTTAGTTAATTATAATTTTAGTGTCAATTAGTGGATTTAAGAAAACCAAACTTTTCAAAAATTTCAAACTAAGACCTAATAGTAGTATAATAGAATTAGACTAACTGATTTCTAACCATGATTTTGTATTGGATCGACACTGTGGTTTTTAAGAAAAACCCTATATTACTTGAAATGATAGTTTTTACCCCTAAATTCCCCAAAATTACCTAAGTACCCTTGAAACCCTAAATTTGGCCAAAATTCACAAACTTACCCAAAATACCCAAATTTGTTCAAAAATCATTTCAAACCTTTTTAAAACATCCAAATTACCCAAAAACACCAAAAAATTGCCAAATTACCATTATGCCCCTCCTTAGGCCAAAACTTCAAAAACTCCAAAAAATCCAAAAAATTCCCAAAACATTCCAAATATTTCCAATTTCATTTTTCTAAACTACCATATGACCCAATTTGACCAATTGGACCATTTTGATCAAAACCCCCAAATTACCTTTAAAGGCCCAATTTCACTAAATTCACTTCAAATGTCCATCAATTTGGTCCCAATTTCCTCCAATTTCAATTCTATACTCAAATTCACCTTCCATATGACCAATCTAAACCAAATCCAAGCTCAATTGGCCCATGCTTTGAGCCCAATTTTGATTTAAGTCAAAACCCCAACTTTGGCCCTATGACTTGGTATAGAAGATGCGTAGTACTCCTAGTGTGTAAATTATTTTCTAAATTTTATAACAACATGATTTTGCACACTAGATGATAAATTTAAATTGGGTTATGTTTTGGAAATCTTTTGTAAGTTAAAATACTGTGTAATTGCCGGTTAGCTGAAGATTTTTCCACCATTGTCTCGGACTTGACATGAATTAGTTGAAGCACTAGGGTCATATCATCTTATGATAGGGTTCCTCCTAAACCAATGGCCCACTATTTTCTACCATATTAATATTTTATAGGTATAATTAGTAACTGAATAGTAATGTTGTGTGTATAAATAAACAAATATTTACAGTAAAGTGCATTAAAACAGGAAGTGTGGTAAAAAGAAAGTGGTAGTAAGTACATGCCACCTCGGATGATGTCACAAGAAAGGATCATAGTAATATGTTTCATATGTAAAATAATATAGTAATATATGGAAGATTGGAGTTGGGTATAAGAATTTGAACTAGTGGTGGGCTCAGACCCATAATTCTTGAGGGACTTTAGTAGGAAAACATCAATTATCTATGCTTATAAAGTCTAACCTTGGGTAAAAGGAACCAGTAAGACAATTTAAAGTGGGTAACTCTTAGCCTAATCAAGGTGAATGACAAATTGGACCTGTAGAAGGTAACACCCTAAATTCTAAATTCTTAATTTATCAGACATATAAATAAAGTGAAACTTTGACTTAACAATCAAAAATATTAGTGTCATGAGAAAAAAATTTTCTTGTATTTTATATGTATTTTTATGAATTAGATAAACCATCAGTAAGTAAAGTTACTGGGCTGACCTAACCCGAAATTAAGTGGTTATTTAGTTTTTTTGGCCAAAAATAAGACCCAATTTCTTTAAGCGGCTAGTGTGCAGAAATGGATATGTTATAGATTTTATAATTTAATTTAAAGTTTACACACTTAGGGTTCTAATAAAGTATACATATCATTTCAAGTAATATAGGGTTTCCCATAGAATGATCTCACAAAGAAGCGAGGTAAGAAATTTCTTAGGCTTAGTTCTATTATACTACTATTAAGTCTTATTTTGGAATGCCAATTTATGGTGTTTTTATATCAACTACTCCTAAATAAAAACCTAAATCTAAAGTAAAACCTAACAAGATAAATTAGTTTGGTGAGTTTTGAGATGTAAAAACTAATTTTCTCTTGTGATCTCTTAGAAAATGTGTAGGAATATAATGCCTAGAATCTAATAAGGATAGTGAGAATAGGAGAAAAAAATCTAAGTTACCCTCTTTTGAGTGTAAAACCTAAATTAGTTAACCTAGGGTGGTTTCCTTAAAATACTACATTTTGATGATGAAACTTCTACTCTGTCACTCTAGTGTCTCCTTATCCTTATAGCCCTTTAATTGGCTTAATTTTAGAATTGAATTGAATCTAGCCTTAGATCAAATTGTTAGAAATAGAGAAAATTGGTAGGAATCTAGCCTGTCACCCTAGATCAAATTGGTAGGAATCTAGACTGTCACCCTAGAAACACTAATTTACAGCTAATCGATGAATATCTCCCTAAAATAACATTGAATCCTTGGACTATTATTCCTTCAACCATAAATTCAATGTAGATTTTCATACTTATTAAAATCATAGCCCTCTTGGGCCATTATGGTTCACAACAAATTTTAACATACCAATTGGCCATATTGAATATGTAAATAGAGCAGAAAGTCAGAACCATCACTTTGATATGAAAAGCCTATTCTAACATGCATCCTAATATCTTAAATATTCATCTAGTTCATTACAGAATAAAAGCACAAGAATTGTCTTTCACAAAGCAGGAGTCACACAAAATAGAAAGCTTCAATAAATCAAATAAAATCCACTAAATAAGTGTTTACAAAAAGTACAAGATAATGAAGAACATAATACTTAGCTTCTTCCCTCTAAAAGAAGAATTAAAATCCCTCCAAAAAAGTTTCCTCTTGATCCATGCAATGTTAAAACAATCCCTTATAGATATCTCTCAAATTCCCCTCTCCAATCTCTCTAGAAAAGGTAGAAATTTACATCTACTACTACTCTCTACAACCTCTCTGCCTTCCTGAAAAGTTCTAAAGGGGGAATATATCAAAAAGTAACTTTAATATATTCCCTAAAATTGACCAAGAGTCACTTCAGGCGCCCCTTAAAAATTCGTCCAAATTCTTTTTATTTAAAAAAAAGTTGATTCTACAGCCACGAGTCCTCTAGAAGTTTGAAATAACGGCCTAGCACCTAGGAAGTAGATCCTGGTGCTTTAGCATTGTGCTCTTTGTTTCTGTGTATAAGGTCTAGTGCCTAGGTGCCAGTTCACTTTTTCCTCCGTTACTCCATGTGACCCAAATTTGCTTTGTTTTTGCTTCTTTTTCGCCAAAACTCAATCTCTTGTAACTGAAACCAAAAACATGCAAAATACCTTACATGAATATGGAATATCATTAAAATTAGCATAAAATTTACATAAGAAAGTAGAACATTTTAGGTTTTGTAATTCCCCTAAACATCACTGTTATTTGTCCTCAAGTAACTCTCTTATTTTATAAAATAAATACTGTAACTTATGAAAGTGAGTTTCTTTGAAGATTCCTATGGTTTTGTCCCATAAATGTGATAGTGTAACTTTAGAAATATTTTCAATAACTCAGGCTAGAACTAGAGTATAAGAATCTCTAGTAATCAAGTTAAGAGTCGCAGTTTACTATTCATTTAAAAAATAATTATAATTTGTCAAACATAGAAATCCTAGAAGAATTAAGAGATAGAATTATATGAGAAATCTATTAGTAACATTTGACTATTACACTTAGAATTGATAATAATGTCAAGATTATAACTAAGTTTCTTCTTTTAAGAGGATTCAAGTGAAGTCAACCTTTAATTACACTTCTCCTCAAGCTTATCCTTACATATTGTCTTTTTACCTTTCTTTTCTTTTCTTTCTCTTTCATTTTATATTATTTTTTTTTCAGGCTATTTTTAATAATACTCTTTTATGTGAGGATTATTATATCTGGATAGCCTTTAATGATTTTGAAATTCATTATCCTCATTACAAGAATAAGAACTTCTCACATTTCTTTACTTATAATGTGTATTAGTATAAAAATGATTTTTCGTAGAGTTTCAATTCTTTTTAAAGTGTAAATCTAAGATTCCTAGTGTTTCAAAAATACAATTTTTATACTATAAATATTAAAATTATATCCTTATTCGCTTATACTAAATATCTTAACTCTAGAACTACCCCTTATCACTAAAAAAATTTAGCTTAAGTCTACAATAACATTCATAGAATCAAAAACTATAGTTCTTTAAGGATAACACCACATACTTTATTTCAAAATAATTTTTAAAGGTAGTCTATTGAGGACAAATAAAGCTTAGTTTTTAAAATTTTTTCTTCCTCCCCTAAACTTAAATTTTAACATGTATAACATTTAATAAAGAAAATATAAGCAGGAAGAAAAATAGTTCAGAAATTTTATCTACCACAAATGTCTATCAGTAACATCTACAAGTATTCATCAATAGAGAACAATGAGTTACATGAAGTAAATCTAGAAAATTCTAACTAGTTCGGCATGTAACAACATTAGAATCTATATTCAACTGTTCCTTAAAGTTTTCTATATTGATGTAACACATACACAAACATCAACATATGAATGAGATCAATTTTTCCTCCATCTCATCACACCTTCATTCCTTACTTCCAATTCTAATGGAAACACTTCACTAATCAATTGGGTACATTTAAATTTTTTATCTGGTTTAACCCAATGGATACAATTATCCCTCATATAATTTTTTATCAGGTCTAACCCCATTTAAACCAGAGACCTTCTGAAAATCAACAAGAGCAGCCCAAACTTTACTAATAGAGAATTTACTACCATTAGTAAATATCATAAGATCATCAACAAAACATAAATGAGAAAAACTCATACCACCTTTATGAATACAATTCACACTAAGATAGATCTTAAACAAAGCATTTAAACATCTCGATAAAAAATCAAAAGCAAGAGTTAAAACATAAGGAGATAAGGGATCTCCCTGTTTATACCTTTATAAGCTTTGAAGAAACCATATTTGTTCTCATTAATAAAAAGAGAATAATAGTTGATTGTAAGAGTATGAAAAATAAGATTGCAAAAAGTATCATTAAAACCATTAGCACGAAAAATATTCATAATAAAATCCCAACATATAATATCGAAAGCTTTCTTAATATCCATTTTAAAAATAATATTCTCTCCTCTGTACTCCTTATCAATATCCATATGGATCTCTTGCACAATAAGGGCATTATCACTTATATGTCTGCCTTTCAAAACTACAGACTGGTTCAGAAAGATAAGTTTATTTAAAATAGTTTTCAATCTCTTAAAAATAATTTTAGAAACAATCTTAGATAAAACAATATTCAAGCTTATGTGTTTAAAAGCACCCAAGAGTTAGAATTGTTAACTTTAAGGATCAAGACAATATTGGAGGATTTAAAATACTCAGGCAAATCATGACCACGAAAAAAACCTTGAATAACCGATACAACTTCAGCCTGAATAATATTCCAACCATGTTTATAGAATTCAGCCGTAAAACCATCTGCGCCAACCGCTTTGCCAACCTCCATCTGATCAATGATATCTTTAATCTGTGCATGACTAGGAATACCAGCAGGTAACAAGTTATCAAACAAAGGAACATCATTATAAAGAGAAATATCCAGCTGAGTCAAATAAACATCATTTTTATTAAAAGACATTGGAAAAGAATTGAACACCACTTTTAGCAACATTAATGATATTATTGAGCACCGTACCAGCAGGGCTAATGATTTTAGAAACCATATTAACCTTATGTCTATTCTTAATGCAAGCATGGTACTAAGTAGTGTTTCTGTCCCCATCCAAAAAATGGGTCTTAGTAGCTTTCTGAGCATAAAAATGCTCCTCTATATTAATAGCATCATTAAGTTGCTGCTTCCCCTGAAACAAAACATCCCATTCTATAAAATTGTTAGCAAAACTCGATTCAATAGAAGCAACCTTATCTTCAAGTTGCTTAATGTTGCAATGCAAGTTCCTAAAGACCTCTCAATTCCATTTTCTAAAAGCTTTCACTAAACTCTTATGTAAACTCCAAAGTCTATACCCAAAACAACCAATAGCATTAGATTTCCAATTATTTGTAAGAAACTAAGTATATCTATCATGAAGGGTCTACATATTATAAAATTTAAAATTATATTGCATTATATTATTGTTGTCCATGATTTTATGAAGTAAAGGAGTATGGTTAAAAGCATTAATGGTCAAATGCTGAACTTTAAAAAGAGAAAAAATATTAATTCAAGAAGGAATAGCAAAAAATCTATCAAGACGTTCGAAAACCTTTCCTCTGGGCCAAGTAAAATGATTCCCATGGAACCTCATATCATAAAACCCAGCATCCAGCAAGGCATCATTGAAATTAGCAATTAGATTGAGATTAGGAGGATTCCACCTTTCTTCTCAAGAGGAGAAGAAATAATGTTGAAATCCCCTCCCATAAGCCAAGCTTCATTCTTCTGCTTAAGAGATTTAATCAAATTCCAAAGCTCCAAACGAGCCTGCTTAGTGCATCCAACATAAATAATTAAAAAACGAAAAGACCCCTTTAAATAAAGAATTCTCAAATGTAATAATTGAGGGTGATTGATAAGAATCTCAATACACTTTGGTTCTTTCCATAAGAACCAAATCTTATTATTCGAGTTAGAAATATAATTAAAAGCACCAATATGTCTAACATAAGCTTCATTATTCATGCCCACAACCATAGGCTCAAGAACACAGAAATCTTAAATTATAAACACAAATTAAATTCTTAAGTTTTATTAGAAGCACACACTATGCCAATACCCCTAATATTCCAGATTAAAGTACTAAACTTTATCAATAACAAGCTTACCCAAGTTTCATCTAGTAATAATAGTCATAAAAGGCGTAGCAATATCCTTATTCTACACCTGGGTTTGAGTAGCCTCCAGATTCATATAATACAATTCATGAAGACCTTTAAATTTTCTTTTCTGAGATGATCTTTGAATCATCCAATCCTCCTCCAACTCATTTCGTGTAAGAGAAGGTCATTCTTGAGTAGCCAGTCTATCATGCAGAACCATCTGTCTATCTAATTGCAAGATTTTATGGGTACCAACCTTATTAGTATCTTAAACCATAATAGTAGTATCAATATTACAATTCTTAACTAAATTAGTCATAATAACATAGGTATAATGAATAGCATTAATAGTTTCAGTAGCTAAATCATTATCAACCAATATAGTGCCCATATTATTATGCTCATTCATAGAAGAATTAAACTGATCATCTAATGAATGCAAAGAACCCTCTCCAGAAAGCTTAGCCTTACATATTTTCAAATCAGAATGGAACTCTTTATTTATCTCTTTATTGTTATTTTTATTTTTTTGCAATTCAAGATGGGCATTAAGACAATGAGAAAGAATACGACCAAATATTTTTCAATTAGTGCAATAATGTGGAACAAATTCTTGTTCAGCCTTCTGCCAGTAACCATCATTAGAATTCCTCATTGGAATTGAATTGTGGAAAACCAAAGTAACATCACGTTCAACCAACACTCCAGCCATCGAAGACCAAGACAAATTGCATGTAGCAACAACCACTTTCAAAGGCTTACCAAAAATTGATCCCAAAAATAAAAAACTTTCAGATTGAAGTAATGTAGCTTCAATCTAGGAAAGCAAATATAAAAGGCACAATGGGGATCTCTTTGGTAGGATTGAAATTAGGTGCCCATTTAAGAAATTTCAAGTAACACTTCTAAATGGTCAAGATTTTCTTAGCAAATAGCAAGGTATAATCCTCTTCAAGTTGCAACTTAATCATTAAGTACAACTATCAATTAAACCTAAATTTCATCCTCCAACCAGATGCAATTCCGAAAATAACTTACAAATAACCTCCAATTTGGGATGAATAAATGAAAATTTACCAATTAAAGTATGCTTTATTGGTTCAGTGAGAATGTCTGTATCTTCTTCTGTACAAAGAAACGTAGGTTTTCCATTCTTGCGAGAGGCTTGTTAATGATAACCTCCATTATCACTATCCTTTATTTGCTATTGAAACTCATTTAAGGAATTGTGAAATTGTAGAAATTGGTGGAATTAAGAAATTTTTGTTATTTGCAGAACTTTTGAATGGTAGAAATTTGTGGTGGAATTATGAAATTGTAAAAACTTATGGTATAATTTATGATCAATTTGAGAAGGAAAGCTCAGTGACTCTCAACCAACCCAAGGGATGATTGGGGGAATTTTTGCTACAATGGTAAGGAAAGCACAAAGATTCACATACAACCAAAGCAATAGCGAGGGAATATAATTACTTGCTCCATTTAAGGGGGGCTTACATTTATCTTTATTGCTGAGTGCTGAGAAAAGGATTTGAATGCCTTAATTCATTTAAGGGGGCCCTGCACCTATCCCGATTACTGAGTGCTAAGAAAAGGATTTCATTGTCATGCTTTATTTAAGGGGGATTACACCAACCCCGATTGCTGAGGGTTGAAAAAAAGATTCATATTCCTTACTCCATTTAAGGGGACCTTACACCTATCCCGATTGCTAAGTTCTGAGAAAAGGAGTCAGTTCACTTTCTTCATTTAAGTGGGCCTTACACCTATCCCGATTGCTAAGTACTGAGAAATGGAGTCGTATGCCTTGCTCCAATTAAGGGAGCCTTACACCTATCCTGATTGTTAATTATATGGATTTGTGGAATGTGGAAATTTACGGAATTCTGATAATTGTGGAGTTTTGTGGAGATTATATGAAACTGTGAAAGTTGATGGAATTTGTGGGGTTGCGGAGAATGGCAAAGTTGCGAGATTTTTGGAGATAGTAGAATTTTTTGGATTAGTGAGAGTGCAGAGATTTATAAATTTAATGAGCGTGTTGTTTGTTGTTGAATTTTGCGGAGATTGTTACGGAATTTGTGGATGTGTACACAATTTATGGTATTGGTGAAGATTATGAAAAGTGTTGAATTTGTGAAATTTGCAAATTTTGAGGAAATTTCTCGAGTTGTGGAAATTTTAGAAATTTATGGATTGTGGAATTTAGCAAAAATTTTGTAAAATTTATGGAGTTGGGAAATTTAGACGAATTTGAAAAATTTTGATGTTAAAATTATGAAGCTTAACGTCACTGCAAAAACTTTGTTGAACAGGGAGGTGTTGCCGAATTATGCAGAATTGTTTGGATGGAGAGATTTGTGAAGTTGTGAAAATTTTTTGAAATTACAAAAGTTTGTTAGATTTGTAAGGCTTGGGAAGATTTGTGAGGATTTATGGCGATTACAGAGTGAGTAAAGGTTGATAGAAGGGTGTAAAAGAGAAACAATTCTATAACATAGAGCCAGCCAGCCCTCTTTTACATGAAACTAAAGATTAAGAAAGGTTCATTTCTATATAGATAAAACCAAATAACCGAGGACCCAAAGTTTTTGTGGGAAAAAACTTTCGCTTGCGTGACATGTAGTACAAAAAATTTGGAAATCAGTAAATGCATAAAAATAAAACTCACCTGTAGATGATTTTGTATATGAAACTTGGCTCTTGATATTTTGCAGGTGCTAAATTAAAAAGTAGTGGCTTTAATGCATTAAATGAGACATAATATATCAAAAGATTTGCTACAAAAGTTAAATTAAAGACATAAACAATAAACTAAAAAAACTAAAAATGCAAAAAACTAAAATTCTATAATTTTGTTGACCTCACTTTTGGTTGAGGTTTAGAAACTTCTTTGATAGCCTAGGTCTAGCCATAGGACTTTCCTATTGACTAGTCTTAGAAAATTAGAAAAGGTACCCCCATCATTAGAAACTCAAAACTCTCCTATTTACTCAACTTGAAAGTCTACATACTGATCTTAACCTTTAGCATTTGGTAGGTAAGATCATTATGAAAGAATT
>NEWO01000244.1:920835-937354 GCA_003013225.1 Phalaenopsis aphrodite | reverse complement strand
GACACTTGCTTGGTTCGGGTTTTAGCCTTGCCTGACTCAGTTTGGTCTTTAACTAATCTGGAATTTGATAAAAAAAAAACTTGTTTGGCCTTACCTGTTGTTCATCTCTTTGTATTGACCCCGGCAGTGAGTATTTATTTGGTTATATGGGAAGATTTATGCTTATTTGATATATGAGGCTATTGATTAATTCGAAAGTTAGAAGATTCCGATTTCTTATATGAGTTTGGGAGTACTAGTGGTGGTATTCTCGGAGTCATTTTCCTTTTATGAAGTTTGGGAGATTTCTAAGTCTCATTTTGGAAAAGCATTTGGTTGACTTGATTAATCTGACGTCTTTGGGGTTTAAAAAATCAGCGCAAAGTGGGCCTTTATGTTTGTTAGGAAAGACCTTGGGCCCTATTTTTCCAGGTCTTTTCGATACGAGTTTTGAGAACTGGTCTATTTTCCTTTTTAGTTTTTTAGATGGATCAGTGTCTCCTTTCTCTCACCTCATTTTTGTTCTTTTCTTTTCTTACTTCTTGGTTCGGTTTTCTTACTTCTTGGTGCGCTACAGTCTATTGGCAAGTTGCAGGAAAAGGTGAGCGTTGGGAACGCCATTGCGAGAACTTCAAAAGAGAAAACCCTAGGGTTAGTTATTTGGTCGATGTCTCGTAATCATAGTGCGAGCACTACAAATTGACGGATGTAGATTTGTAAATCGGGTAAATTTTATTTAATCGGTGAAGATTTTAAGATTTTAGTGAAAAAGGTCTGAAAGTATAAAGAAAATTAACAAGCAAGCGCAGTGCGACACAATTTGGTTCAACTTGCAAATTAGCAAATCAAACTCGAAATGACATAAAAAGGGGAGTAAAGTTTAGGACCCAGTGCGAGACCAACTTCATAACGCACCATGCCCTAGTGGAACTAGTCTACCAACACACCTATTGGGGGTCTGACCTCACATAAAAGATCAAGAGTCCTTAATGGCCTCCCGAACCTCTCTGTCCAAAGTGATTGAACAAATGATACTGAAGTCCGAAAATAGTTGATTGTTCTTTCCCAATAAAGAAATGGGTGAAGCATACCAACGGAAGAAAGGTAATTTGGTCCAAGAGGGACATAGACACATTACCGATGTATGAAGATAATATTTCTTGATTTAAATGGAGAGGGAAGCTAGTCCCCACCGGTGTCATCAGAAGCTGTCGGTGAGGAAAAGTGGGGTGGGGGAGGAGTTACCCGTAAGAAGCTGTCAGTCACTGGAATCGAAATTCCGTCGCCCGTTTCGGAAGGACGTTTTAATTTACACAGATTTAAGTTTAAAATCAAATATGAAAATCAAACTGACCCCATATTTTTCATAGTTTAAATGAAATAGCGCTTTACCTCAAACCCTGTATATATCTCGAGGGATAAACACAAGACTTGAGGATGATGCTCGATCAAATAAACTAAGATATATATGACTTCCGTTTGGTCTGCGAAACCGTTTTATTTGCCGACAAATTTCCCTATTTAATATAAAAAATTAAATAACGTGTATTTTAAGCTGGGTTCGGAAAAAGCTTCCTATAAGGGCAAGCCCTTATAGTTAATTACATCTTAAATGACCGAAATCACTTAAGAATACTCTCGATAAAAATCAGGAAAAATTATCTTCAAGGACTTCAAAAGGATAGGACTTTTCAACGAAATCGGACAAAGAAGTGTGCAAAAGGGAATGGTTCAAACATGGAACATTTATTACATAATCCGAAGGAAGAAGAACTAGAGAATGCCACAGATCTAGATGAGATCCTCGATGGCTTCCCAGTCCACCCTATGGTTTGGTTTCAGTTTCGAGGAAAATTATTCAAGTGTTTTATCCTGTCAGTTTTATTTAATTAGAGCTTACATTCGTGTGAAACAATCACACAAATAGATTGGAAGATGTGAGGATTTAGGTCGTAATTAACGACGACCTCAGAATTCTAAAACAAGTTAGAGTTTAAATCGTACATTGGAGTCCTACGAAAACCTGACGAAAAAGTTAAGGAATTATGTTGCGCTAGGTGAACAACCTCGAAATCTTATGGATTGTTATTTTAACTTCTAGAAAATGAATGGTTTAACTGGGGAAAACATGTTCTGCTGTTAAAGATGATCGTGCTGCCCACCGCGCTAGTTCCAAGCTCCTTATCGTGACGAGTTGAAGTTTTATAGGGTGTCTAGTTATGACATCAAATCAAACGATCGTATGGTAATAGTCCTCTAAACATCCTATATGGAAAGAAGACATGCTTAAGGCTATACAATATAAAATGTGCAGTACAGGACAAACAGTAGAAAACACAATAAAAGAAACAGTATACACGCCATACACGACAGTAGCAGGTATAGTAGAAGGAACAATATAACATGCTATATAGAACAGTAGCAGGTATAAACAAGAATAGAATAACATGCTATGCAGAACAGTAGTAGGTATAAACAAGAATAGTATAACATGCTTTACGAGAAGAACAATAGCAGGACAGAACATAAATATAATAACACGTACAGGGCAGTAGCAGGTATAAATAGGAATAATATAACATTCTGTAAATGTAAAACGAACCTGTATGTTTGTGGGATCAATTGTTTCTTAAATATAACAAGCTGAAATGTATTGCAAAAAGCGAAGTCTGGAAGAAACGTCATCCAGGAAATCCGGAAAAGAGTGTAACAACGACTCATGACCGAAAACTCGAGAAAATCAACGAGAAAAGACTCAAGTAAAAATCATCAAAAATCTCGAAGAAATTTCAAATAAAAGAAAAGAAGCACGAGTGCTCTGTCCAAAGCTTCGATAAAACAAAAAGTTCAGGTAAAGGGGAACCGCAAGCACTCGTGTAGGGTTAGGCTCAGATATATATATATATATATATACTCGAGGGTCCACGAAAGCTACTCGTCACCCGAATGTATAGAACATGTCACTCGTCTAGGAGTGTGTCTTGAACCTCACCTAGAGGGCTACTTCCCAGCCTAAACAGGTATTCGTCAGGTGGACAATCAATTTTAAAATGTATTTTAAAATTTATGTTTTTGACATGCACATAGGCCTAAAAACAAAAAAAAAATTATCAAATTTTATTTTTTTTATAGTGAAAAATATATTTTTACCCTTTTTTTGAAGTAAGTTTTAACAATTTTTATTGTCTACAAGTCGATTACGCTGTCGGGCGTGGGACTACCAACTAGCTAAGGAGGTTGGAGCCAACTCCCGCTAGACTTATGTCGGTGAAGGATACTGTTATCCTATTGTTCATCAAATACCTGGATCTTGATGTTATAGAATAGGACATTTTTTTGCTCGATCTTCGGTGTGTCATTATCATCATCACCCTACGCCCCAAAACAAACTACTTGCGACCTTGCTTGATAGTTTCACATATAACAAAAGGCTATACGTGGACACTTATGCATCAGACATAAACGTCGAAAACCGAACCAAGAAGTAAGAAAAGAAAAGAACAAAAATGAGGTGAGAGAAAGGATATACTGATCCATCTAAAAAATTAAAAAGGAAAATAGACCAGTTCTCAAAACTCCTATCGAAAAGATCTGGAAAAGTAGGGCCCAAGGTCTTTCCTAACAAACATAAAAGCCCACTTTGCGCTGATTTTTTAAACCCCAAAGACGTGAGATTAATCGAGTCAACCAAATGCTTTTCCAAAATGAGACTTATAAATCTCCCAAACATCACAAAAGGAAAATGACTCCGAGAATACCACCACTAGTACTCCCAAACTCATATAAGAAATCGGAATCTTCCAACTTTCGAATTAATCAATAGCCTCATATATCAAATAAGCATAAATCTTCCCATATAACCAAATAAATACTCACTGCCGGGGTCAATACAAAGAGATGAACAACAGGTAAGGCCAAACAAGTTTTTTTTTTATCAAATTCCAGATTAGTTAAAGACCAAACTGAGTCAGGCAAGGCTAAAACCCGAACCCAGCAAGTGTCGAAAACCAAGCTGCAACTGAGACCTCCAACACTAAGCCGCAACAAAAGTTAGAGCAATATTCTCATGCTTTTAAGACATCTCAAAATAGAACTACCACCTGTTTTGAATGAAAGCGTATGAAAGCTTCGCAGTACACATACTAACATGCTCATGAGAAGGGCCAATTACTTCCAACATAAGTATGCCTTGGGAGATAGGAAATATGTCATGACTTTAGCACTTTAGATAAGCAAAGTAAAAGAAAGCACTAATAGTATGCCAAATCTACTTCTAGCACATATGCATATATTTTTTTTATCTTTCACATGCTCTAAGTGATAAACATTTCCAAATACAAGCATAGTGGCAACTGGAGTGCTAAACCATACCCTAAAATCATCATCAGGGGCTCGACAAGGCTAAGACCGAGAGCCAGTAAAACACAGAAAAAGGGGGGGGGAGAAAGAAATACACCCCCCCCCAAGCTTTTAAATGTCATTCCCACATAATAAATGTATAAAGAGTAAGTTAGAACATGTTTAAGAATGAGGTAAATAGTAATCCCCCTATTCTAGCATGTTAACAGGGCTCGACAGAGAACAGGAACGAGCACAAATAAAGCACAGGGGCTCTGCAACGAGCAGGGACGAGCACACATAAAGCACAGGGCTTGGTAAAGAGCAGGGACGAGCACACATAAAGCGCAGGGGCTCGGTAAAGAGCAGGGACGAACACAGACAACGTACAGGGGGAGAGGGAAGAAGGTATCTCTTTGAAACAAAAAGAAAGTAACACAAAAACTTTAAAAGCACTCCACAACTTCACTTCCTCTCCCAACAGCAGGAGGAAACCGATTCAAGCACGAGAAGATCAAAGAAGGGAGTGAGAAAGAAAAGTAGCAGAGTTTTCTCTCTTAGAAAGATTTTCGGCCCCCTTTTTACGCTCCAAAACAGAGTTTCATATAGACCCGAGAGAAGGAGAGCGAATGATTAGAGAATCGCATGCGGATCTTCGAAGGATCAAGAGAGACAGAGGATATGATCCTCGCAGAGATCATGCTCTGCGGCAGGGAGGATCGAGAGCAGATGAGATAAGATACCCGCAGAGGATAGGATACGGGATGGGCGGCTGCGAGAGGCGAGCGCGTGTGAGAGGCAAACGCGGGAACGAAATCTTCCAACGGCACGAAGGAGCAGGCCAGGCAATCGAACAAGCCATGCTAGGGCAGAGGTAGGCCCACGGACGCGAAAGAATGAGGCGGGGGGAGATAGATTTAGGTTAGGGATTTTAATGTGAATTAATAATAATAATAATAATAATAATAATAATAATAATAATAATAAAATATTATTTATTATTATAAAACACTTAAATAGGTATTTTCCCCAAGACGCGCCGTGACAATAAAACGAATGTCCCCCTTAAGCAAAATCGACGTTCCGGACACATCAGCGTAGTCCGTTTCATCATCCGGAGTCGTCCGAGCAACCTCATCGCCGATCGGGCAAAAAATGCATTGCGGTCCGAATCCTACGAAAATTTTGGTTCGAATTCGATTAAACAGGACGGCGAAAAGCGTAGCGGTGCCAAATCAACGAGTAGAGTTAATCCTATAAGAATTTTTCCTTAGTTCATTCGGAGTAGCCTTACCTTCTAGGCAATAGCGGTCAAGACTATTGCATGTAACGTCGAGTCGAGCAAAGAGAAATCCAGAATTGCCAATGGGGAGGGCTCCTTCACTAGATTTCTAGGAATAGTTGATAGAAAGGTACTATGGCTAGATCCTAGGCTACTAAGGAGGGGAAAACTACACCTCGACCGAAAGCGAGGTCAACAACTGCATTTTTCTTTGACTGCAGTTTCTGCAGTGTCTATGGGTAGGTGGAAGGCTTCTACAGGCAATGCTGCAGGGAAGTATACAACTAGTAGGAAAAGCTGTAGGGTATAGCTAGAAAAAAGATAAAAATAAAAAAAAGAAAAACACCAATGATCACTGGTAAGCTTTGCTGCGGGGAAAAAAAAAGAAAGAGCTCCAAAGGTAGGCCTTGTTGCAGGAAAAGGCTCCGGAGGAGGGCCTGCTGCAGGAAGAATCCAAGTGGAGGCTTGCTGCAGGATGGCTCCGGAGAGCTTGATACAGGAAAAAACTTTGGAGGAGGGTCTGCTGTAGGAAAAGCTCTGGAGAAGAGTCTGCTGCAGGAAAGATTCTGGAGGATGACCTGATTCAGGAAAAAGTTCTAGAGGGCCTTATGCAGGAAAAAGGCTCTTGAGGATGGCCTGTTGCAGGAAGAGTTCTGGTGGAGGACCTGCTGCAGGAAACGCTGTAGAGGAGGGTCTGATACAGGAAAGAGATCTGGAGAAGGGTCTACTGTATGAAACGCTCCAGAGAAGGGTCCGCTACAGAAAAAGCATTGGAGGAGGGTTTGCTGTAGGTAAAAGCTTCGAAGAAGGCCTGCTGCAAGAAAAACATTTTGAAGGAGGCCTGGTTCAGGACAAAGTTCCAAATGAGGACCTGCTGCAGGAAAAACTCAGGAAGAGGGGTTGATTCAGGAAAAAGGTCTGGAGGACTTACTGCATTAATGGCTTTGGAGGGTCTACAGTGAGGAGGGCTTGCAACAATATACTTTCGGATACATGGAGAGTTTAAGTGGCAAAGGAAAAAATAGAGGACCTGCATAGAGTTTTTCGGCAGTAGGGAAGAAATTGACGAAGAAGGGCATGTGGGCCGACTGCTGGGATTCTATTCAAGGGTACATTTATTCTCGCCTCTTTAATAACCTTCCTCGAGTCGTTTTGAAAGCAAACCAAAGATGAACTCCTATGTAATAAGTTTCCCTTCGTTTCCACATTCCATGCATATGAAATGGCGGAGGTCGCCACAGAGGTGGCTGTCAGAATTTGGGACAGGAAGGTACTGGTAAGGTTTGCAGTGAAGTTTTTCAGCCAGCAAGATGATTTTCGGCTGTTTGGGACCTACAGGGAGAGCTCTAACAGTTCTGGGAGGAGGTTCAACCGACAGGAGTAGGTCAAACATCTAGTAGGTATGCAGGTAAAGGGTGTAACTGCCTGAAATTTGCAGGGTAGTTCCGGTGGTGGGAAGGACTGTAGGAGGGAGTGTCGGCGGTGGGAAAGGCTGTAGTTAGGTGCCCCTACGATTTTGGAAGGAGATCGGGAGGGAGGTCCAACGGCTGGAAAATCTTGCAGGAAGGATCAACATGTGAAACTTGCAGGGAAAATGGAGACGGGAGAACCAACAGGGAAGACATTAGAGATAAGAGGTTCTCCTTTCTCTATTTCAGCTGGAAAGAGGAACTAATCTGGCAGGCATACTAGGATTTCCGCTAGAGAGAAAGTCACCGCCTGTGCACAGCTCCCGGCTCAATCGATTCGTGAAGGAAGAAAATCGTGTGGAATCGCAGTAAAAAAGGAGGCAATGCTTCGGAGGGGCTATAAGGATCTACTCTGCCCGTGAGGACCTGCGAATAGGTTGCAGGGAGAGAAAGCGTCCCTCCCTTTCTGCAGGGAGTATGGGGAGTTCAATAGCTATAAAGGGAGGAACAATCGCTAGGATAAGAACTTTGGCTCTGACACTATGTTAAAATTTAGAATAATTTGGAATATTATTTTTGATATAAAACAGTGGTATAACTAACTCTTACATAAATTCTAAAATAGTAAGGATAATAAAAAAGAAATAACAGAAAACGAAAGATATAATGCTTACATCTTTATTAATTAATTCATATTAATTACTTGGAGAAAAAAGAAACAACATAAATCATAAAATAAGGAATGAAATAATTCCAATCTAAGAAAATACATTTAATCCTCATAACTCTTAACAGGAATAAATTATATTTTAGTATAACTTCTAATGGTTTTATCTCGGATTAAATATAAATACTATAGATGAAAACTAATTATAACAACAACAACAAGACCTTAATCCCACTACGTGAGGTCGGCAACATGAATCTTTTTCTTCATTGCATCATAGTTAGTGTTAATTTTCTTTTAGTTCTAATAAATTAAGATCTATTTTTATACAATAAGCTCAAGTTTTCCTAGGTCTACCTCTGCCTTTTTAACATAATTCGAATCTAAAACATGTACTCTTCTAATCAGATCATCAGATGGTCGACGTTTAATGTGACTAAACATCTAAGACGGCTCTCTCTAATATTGTCCGTCACTGGAGCTACACTAACTCTATCACGGATATATTCATTTCGCATTTTGTCTCTAAGTGTAAAGCCACTCATCAACCTGATCATTCTCATCTCGACAACATTTAGCTTAGTATTATGCTTCTCTTTTAAAGGCCACCATTCAGCGCCATAGAGCATTTCAGGTCTCTCCACCCTCTTATAAAATTTTCCTTTCAATCTAAGTGATAATTTTCTATCACACAAAAGGCCCGAAGCATTCCTCCACTTCAACCAACCAACTTGAATTCTACTATTAACATCCCCATCTATATCACCATCGCTTTGAACAACAAACTCGAGATATCTAAATCATTCACACCTTTTAGTAAATTGATAACCCAAAGTTACACTTCTCTCACTAGAGCTACTACTACTACTAAAATTACATTCCATGTATTCAATTTTAGTTCTACTTAAATGAAGGCCTTTAAACTCCAATGTAGTCTTCCATAATTCAAGTTTTTCTTGAGTTTTTTCTCTCGTCTTATCCACGAGAAGGATATCATCAGCAAAAAGCATATACCAAGGTACATCCTTCTATAAATGTCTAGTAAAACCATCCATAACTAAAGCAAAAGGACATGGGCTTAAAGCTGATCCCTGATGTAATCCAACTGAAATAGGAAAATATTTGGTCAATCCTCCTTCAATTCGAACACAAGTAACAACTCTAGTATATATATTTTTAATGACTTGAATATAAGTCTTATCAACACCTTTTTTTCTCAAAGACTCTGCAAAGGATATTTCTTGGAACCTTATCGTAAGCGTTTTCTAAATCAATAAAAATCAAATGTAGGTCCTCCTTATTATCTCTGAACTTTCCCATCAAACCTCTCAATAAATGTATAGCTTCCATGGTAGACCTTCCCGACATAAATCCAAATTTATTATGAGAAATATTTGTAATACGTCTTAATCTATGTTCAATTACCCTCTCCCAAAATTTCAAAGTATGATTCATCAACTTAATTCCTCTATAATTTGTACAATCTTGTGCATCCACTTTATTCTTAAAAGTAAGTACCAAAATACTCTTACTCCACTCCTCAGTCATCTTTTTGGTTTTTAAAATAATATTGAAGAGTTTAGTAAGCCAAAAAACTCCCAAATCTTCTAAATATTTTTACACTTCAATTGGGATATCATCAGGTCCTGCAGCCTTTTTACCTTTGATTTTTTTTAAAGTCTTATCAACTTCATTTTTACTAATGCGATGATAAAAATGAAATGTTTTGTTATTATTAACAATATTAATATCACTAATATCCATTGTCTTTTTAGAAACTTCATTAAAAAGTTTATCAAAATAACTCACCCACCTATGTTAGAATATATTTTTCTTAAAAAAATACTTTTTGATTTTCATTTTTAATACACTTTACTTGAGTTAAATCTTTATTTTTCTTTTCTTTTTATTTCGTTAGTTTATACATATATTTTTCACCTTGCTTAGTATCTAATCTATTATAAAGATCACTAAAAGAAGAATTTTAGTGTCACAGATTGTTCTTTTAGCTCCCTGTGGGCCGTTTAATATTTTTCCCAGTTTTCTCTAAGCTTTTACATTTAAACCATTTTTTATAACGTAACTTCTTATATTTTATCATTTATTGCACATCATTATTCCAAAAACTATTTTTATTTATAGAAATTTTTTATTTTGATTCTCCATGTACATTTTTTGCTACTTGTTTCTTAGTGTTTGTTACTTTATCTCACATAGGATTTGATTCTTCATGAACATCCCAAATTTTGAAATATTCAATTTTACTCATAAAAATAATTTTATTTGTCTTTTAAGATCTCCCATCTAATTCTACAATGGTGAGTCGTAGTATTCTTTATTTTACATCTCTTCATCTTAAAATCTAGAACTAATAATCAATGTTGAGTACTTAAATCCTCACCTGGAATGACCTTACAATCTTTACATTCTCGACGATCTCTTCTTCTTATAAGAAAATTAATTTGTGTTTTATTAGATCCATTCTTATAAGTAATAAGATGCTCATATCTTTTCTTGAATAAAGTATTAGTAATAACAAAATCATACGCTAAAACAAAATCTAAAATGACTCTACCTTCTTCATTAGTCACTCCAAAACCTAGCCACCATGAATATTTCTAAAATCTTCCACCACTCTACCGACATGTCCATCTAAATCTCCTCCAACAAAAAATTTTTCTTCAAGAGGTATCATTTGTATTATTAAGTCATCTAAGTCATTCCAGAATTTATCTTTAGATTCTATATCTAAAACAACTTGGGAAGCAAAAACACTTATAATATTAAAAATCTAACTATCAATAATTATCTTTAGGGTTATAATTTTATCTCTAAATCTATTAATTTTTACAACATTATCTTTCAAACTCTTATCTATAATTACTCCACCATTTCTAGTGCGACTTTTATCATAATACTAAAGTTTAAAACCTAGGTTATTAATCTCCTTAACATTTTCTCCAACCCATTTAATTTTTTGAATACATAATATATTAATCTTTTTATGAATCATAATATCAATTAATTCCATTAATTTACCATTGAGAATACCTATATTCCAAGATCCTATCCTACTATTAGTTTCATGAACTAACTTTTTTACCCACATTTTTTTATAGTGTGAGAACTCTTGCTTATTTGACACTACACACAGACTCCGGTGTAGCGGCCCTTGCACACTTTTCACTGTATTCAGACCATACAACGCGTCGCTTCCAAGGGTCGCCCAAGCACTTACGCAATAATCAAAATGATTCATGTCATGATTTTTTCGATAAGTTTTACGCTGGCTGTCAACTACCTAACACAACCCTCCACTTTTCACATCCAGACTTGAGACTGATAATGTCATTGTTAATGAAAACTAATTATAGATGCTAAAAAATGTCATTTTCAAAAAAGAGAACTTATTACCCTCTCAACATTTACTTCGGTGTTTATTACTCATAAAAAGTCAATGCATAATTCATAGAGCTTGATATTAATGCCATCGTTCTAACTATTCTGGAACTGTCATAATTCATCTTTTTTATTTTTTCGTTGCAATATTAGTTCAATTGGTAAACTTGTAATACTTTTTTTTTTTTTTTTTGCATTCGGAACAGAATGTGTAAACTTATAATGCTGGTTTTTTTTGTACATTCTGAACAGATTAATTTCTGTATTCCGCTTTCACTTTATATAGCTTGGAAAGCCGTTTTGGTGTCTTTTTTATGTACCTTCAAATACAAATAAAATAACTGCTTGCTTCATTTTTTAAGATGAAGATGCATTTTGTTTGGACTGATTACAAAACATGGAAACAGTAAAAGTAGTTAAGTTAAAAATGAAGAGAAGGCTTCATTTTTGAAATTGGTGTGATTGTAAATGTAAGCACATAATTTGTTATTTGAAAATTATGAAATTGTTATGAAAAGAGGTGTAGCTTGTATTTTGTATCTGAAAGTCTAGTGAAATCCCTGCTATTCACATTTTATCTAAATAATGCATTCATTTAATATATATGATCAAAAGGATTTTCAAATAATATTTGAACTAGGAATAAAGGCTAGTTTTCTTTCAAGCAAGAAAATGTTTTATTTCCTACAAGAGGTGATCAATAGATGGGCACGTGCCCAACATTATTTTTAATATGTCTATGGCAACCGTAGTCTTCCACTGAATTAACACAAAAATTAAGAAAATGATGACAGTAATACTTAATAAATATCTTAACGCAGCATGCATGCTCTAGGGTACATAATGTGTGCTAACAAATGTTCTGCATTTGCATTCATGTATCTGTTTGAATTTTCAATCTAGTATTGAGACTCTTCAATGCCAAGTGCATCATAGTTCATATACATAAACATCAAATAATGCGGTAAAAATAACCAATTTTATAGTTTTGAATGTGGAGAAACAATATTGTCTTATCTCATAATTTTAAAACTATGTCTTTTCTCCTTATTATATGGGAAACGGCTAGGGCAAACATGATAAAGGCCATTACAACTTATCAAATCCAAAAAAAAGGACAGAGAACATTATAAGAAAAAGAACAAAGAAAAAAATAATAAAGTAATGCTGAGATAAGAAACTCCCTGTTAGAGCTTTGAAATATTGAATCAGTGGGGCCCAATGTTGTGATAGAAAAATCGGATTCGATCGATTTACAACCAAATCAAACCGTGGAAAAACACACTAGTTCGAGATATCTAGAATAAAAAACTGATAAAAAATGCTCAACAAAAAAAAATCTAGAAATTATAGAAGATTTAGTGTGGAAAAACTTTAGAACTAGAAAAACTAATGGATTCACAACACACCAAAATTCCACCATAAAATGAGGAGAAAAAATTCAAATTAAACCACACTCACAATTCTTCTCTACCGGCCTACAACTCACAAACAATGCTCTCTCAATCACATAAGAGCTCTAAAAAAATCCAACGCAGAACTTGCAATACTGCTCAGTTTGTTCCATTCTTTTTTTACACACTACCAAGAGAGCTTATTCCTCATATAGTATTTAGGGGCATCAATCTCTCTAGGAAGAGAAGTTGATCCTGGCGTTGGAGCACACTACAGGCTGTTGCCTTTTCACGCTGCCTGTCTAGATTCATTCTTCTGGGCGCTAGATCATCCATCCTGAGCGCTAAGTTTCCTATGTCTCTGCTTCAGAAAGGCTAGAGTAGTGTTTCTGGGCCCAGCAATGCCCTCTTTTGAGCTTTGCCTTTCCACGCCCTCGATTATGTGGGCAGAACTAGCACTGGGGTGCTTGTAGCCAAGGCACTGAGGCGTCCCCCTTAGCTTGCCGCTGCTGCTGCTTTATTGCCTTGTTTCATGTTGTTCCTCATCAATCAGGCTACTCTCACAATAATATCTCTCTTGGAGACTAATTTCATTTAATCCTCTCCTCCAATCCATACCCTTCATAGTATATTGTAGCGTGACTCTCCCTCAGTCTCAATCTTCTTCAATTCCAATTGAAGCCAAACATAGCTTCAATTTCTCAGTAATCACTCCCTTAGTCAACATATCCGCAAGATTTCGAGCTGTCTATAACTTCTTCAAGAATGATTTTTCATCTTCTAGAAGATAATGACTAAAATTCTTCCACAGTTGAATATGTTGTCTTGACATAAAAAGTAGTATTCTTAGTTAGATGAATAATACTCATATTATCACAATGGAGCTTTCTAATCTCTTGCTCCTTGCCCATTTCTATGATAAAGCTCTGTAGCTAAATCATCTCCTTGTTAACCTCAGTGATGTAATATATTTAGCTTCTGTATTTGAAAGTGCAACAGTCTTTTATAACTTGGAAACCCAACTTACTGTTGTATTTCTCAAAGTGAAGATATACTCTGTTCTTTTTCATCTACCATCTATATCCACTGCCAGATTTTAATATAAATATCTTTGCAGATCAAACCCTATACTTCTGAAACAAAATTTTTTATTGATTGTTCCCCTTATGTATCTGAGAATTTACTTCAACACCTTGTTTGCATGGACTGCCCATATATCTGTTGACTACACTCATGTACAATATCTGATCATGTGCATATCATCACATACATCAAACTTTCAACAACTGAAGCATTGGGGATTTTTCTCCTCTTGGTTGCTCTGCTTCAGGCTCGTGCGATGGTTTCTTAGATAGTTTGAAGTGACTACCTGAGGGGGCGCACACTGGTTTTGCCTCACTCATGTTGAACTTATGTAGGACCTTTTCCACATACTCTGTCTAAGACAAGCACACTGTACTTGCACTATAGTCCTTGTAGATTCTCATCTTAAGGATCTTTTTGGTTGGACCTATATCCTTTATCTTAAATTCCATTAATAATTGCTCGATCAAGACTTTGATTTTCTCCATATTTGTTCCTGCAATCAACATATTATGCACATATAAAAGAAACAAAATATAATAATTACCAAAAGTTTTTATAAAGCAACAGTGGCCTGATTGACAAGTTATGTACTCATTATTTGACATGAACCTAACAAATCTTCTATATCACTATTTTGGGATCTGCTTCAGGCCATAAAGGCTTTTCTTGAACATGTAAGTTATATTTTCTTTCCTTGGAACCTCGTAACCCTACGATTGCACCATATATAATTCATCCACTCTAAATGTTGATCTTCCTCCTTTACCAAACTCAGTACTACTCCGATTGTTGTTATCTTCATTATAGGAGAAAATATCTCAGTATAATTTACTCTTTCCTTCTTTTGAAACCCATTTCACAACTAGCTTTGCCTTGTAGCGCCTGCTAATATCCGACTCTTCTTTCAGACTATAGAATTTATTGTATAGTGCCCTTTTGTCATCTCACCTATCAAGTTTTAAGTCTAGCTTGACATCAATGACTGGATTTCGTCTTCCATGCCAAAATCTAACTCCCTTAAATCTTCAATTTGAGTGACCTCTTCATAACACTCTGATTCGCCACTATCCGTTAGTAAAATATTTTATAATGAAATAGAATACATTTGTGTCAGTTGTGCCAATTTTACTTGACCTCCTGACCTCAGTAGTAGGTGTCTGAGGAATTTTCTGTGCTTCATCAGATTGAGTATATTTTCACTCGTCACCTTCTTGATTACTGTTACCTTCTATCTCAACATACTTGGATGACTTTTCACAAGTAGTTGACGGACAATCATGAGTTCTATTCATGTTCATGTCCTTGTACATTTTCATTTCATTGAATATCAAAATCCTGCTTTTAATGAACTTTTGATTATGATAATCTCAATATTTGTACCCAAATTCATCTTTCATACCCAATGAATGTACAATTGAATGATTTTGAGTCAAGTTTACTTTTGTATCTTCCACCAGCATGAACATAAATTGAACAACCAAATACCCTTAGGTGAGACAAATTTGTTTTCTTTTTACTCCAGACTTCTTTAAGTAAGCTTTTATTCCAAGTACTGACAGACCATGATTTATCAGATAAATTGTAGTGTTCACTGTTTCTGTCCAGAATTATTTTGGCAAGCTTATATGCAATCTCATACTTTTGGCATGTTCTATGATAGTCTTATTTATGCACTCAACAATAACATTTCGCTGTTGTGTCTTTTGAACAATAAACTTATACACAATCCTTTCTAAAGTAAAGTAGCCCCCAAATTCTGATCATGATACTCGTCACCATTATTTAATCTAAGATACTTTACTTTCAAATCTGTCTCATTTTCTTTTATAGTCTTCCATTTTCTAAACACCCCAAGTATTTCAGATTTATACTTTAAGAAGTAAACCCATACATTTATGGTATGATCATATATAAAAGTGACAAATTAATGGGAACAAACAATTGACTGAACCGGAGTAGTACCATGTAAATCATTTTACACTAATTCTAGCTTCTTTGACTTCATCATTGACCCATTTGGAGAAAAGAAAACTTTCTTTTGCTATGCATATACACAGTCTTTAAAACAATTCAGACCCTGAAATTTGTCCTTAGAGAGTAGGGATTTCATATTTTTTTCACTCCTTTAACCAAGCTTGCGGTGTCCAAGACCTGCATCAATTTTTCTTCCAATCACATCAATTGATTCTATCGTCTTATTGATCAATCTTTCACTCCTTGCATCAATAAGACGATAGAATCAATTGACGTGAGACAGGATGGTTAGATGCGAGTATAATAGGTTGACATGAATCTAATACATTGTGGGTATCCAGAGCAGTTTCTCAAATCAAATATTCACTCGGACTCCCCATTTTAATTTTATATTTGGGGTAATAGGATTTATTTTCAAAGAATGTAATATCTATGGAGTTATAATATTTTTTAGTAATGGGAGAATTATACTTATGCTCTTTTTTTATTAGAAGCATAACCAAGAAATATATATTTGATAATTTTTTTGTCAATCTTTATGCGGTTTGGTTGATGAATGTGAACAAAAGAGATAGTCAAATACTTTTAAAAGAAGATTGGATGAGAACACTCTAACATAAGTGTTTGTTTCCCATCAAAACTTAGAGATTTGCTTTGAATTTAAAGACTCTGCTTGGCATTCTGTTAATGTGGTAGGCGGTGAGCAATATATCTCTCCAAGAAAATTTTGGGAGAGTGAAAATGTAGTATCTAGATACCTCAATAAGATGTTTATTTTTTTCTTTTAGATATCTTATTTTGTGGTGCAATCTCAACTTTGAACTCACATGATTGATTTTATTTTTTGCAAGGCAGGATCCAAGGATCGAGTTGAATTATTCATTTACCTTTTTCATCTGAGATATATGTCTATATGTCTCAGGCTTTATGCCTCGAGACATTTGAGATAGTGTCTTGATCAATTCATGCAAAAAAAAATATCATACTATAT
>NEWO01000244.1:907928-919021 GCA_003013225.1 Phalaenopsis aphrodite | reverse complement strand
ACCATCTCAGTCAATTGTATAATTTAGATTACTAACTTTTGTTAGCATAAAAGTATTGGTTAAAGGTGAGTATGCATTTATTACTCATTTGTGAAATTTAAATCAGTAATCGTAATGCCGACAGAGTTTGTATCGATTAGGTGTGTTTTAGGTTATGTTTAGACAATGCACTTAATATGGATAAAAAAATTAAAAAGAAAAGATAAGAATATCGAAGCTTAAGAGATTACGCTTTGAAAAGTAAATTAAAAGTTGATGCATGCAAAAATATTTAGATTTTTTTCATGAATATTTTTAAATTTATTCTATAAAAAAATATCATTAATGTATGATTTAAGTTATTATCTGATTTTACATAAAATATTAGAAAAGACCCACATGCATATTGCATCCTTTCTCTTGGGTTACTGTGGTATAATTTATAATGCCTGGTTTCAATTACCCGGTAGAAGAAACGAAAAATCGAATGAGAAGAAACGAGGAGTTAGGCAACCTAAGGGTGGGAGGGGGGAGGGGACGAAAATGAAAGGTCGGGAAGCCAAAAAATACTTTTGCCATAGTGAGATTGACTTAGCTTGGAGTTAAGCGACATGCGAAGGAGAGGAAGATGACGTAAGGGTTGGGGCAGCGGCGACATTGAGGCTTTGCATGTTGTCAAGCCGCGACATTGACTTGTATGTGGCCGAAGCCGCATGCAATCGAAGGAGCTCTCGTAAAAGGAGGTACCGTCAAACTTCAAGCGGTTTCTATTGAAGGAGAAGCTTTCAGAAAAAGTTAAGTGATTAGTGCAGACAAAGCCATGTGCAGTCGAAGCCTTAACATGGTATATTGTTCCAACAAGGAAATAAGTTTAATAAAACTTATTTAATTGATTTAATAATAAAAGTCAATAGTAAGAGTTATATATATATATATATATATATATATCTATCTATCTATATATATATATACATGCCAAGACACACGAGAGTGCTTCTTTGATCCAATAACAGAGCAGCCGTTACAACATGTAGTTGTTTCTAATGTTCAACAATCTGCACATCTCCAACACACATTAGATCAAGATCAGGTGAGTCAACCTTCGGAAGAGGAATGACAAGTCTATTCTAGGAGGAAGAAGAAGAATGGAGGTCGACTCTAGCTCGGGAACATATTGGATGATACATTCGTTACTACTGGCAATGACAATCATCTTACCAACTTATTAGCTTGCTCCTTTCCTATAACCAGAGGCAGAGACAGCCAAATTGGGTTGCTCTCTAGTCACCTGATACTATGTATTTCAGCATTTTTAGGCTTTTTCTTTGTCTCTAATGTACTTTTCAATATTTTCTAGTTTTGTAACCCCTTATGGTTTTGGTGTGGGCAGGGTGCCATGTTTGGGCCCTCCAACACATTGTATCTATATCTTTCTTTCTAGTTAATATATTAGCATTTTTGGGCTTTCAAAAAAAAATATATATCTATATTTTTTTTTATAAGAACGGAGTGGTACAAAAAAGGTTGGATGAGAGGACCAAAGTAGGAACCCAAAGCACCCGGCATACAACACACCAAAATTTCTGAAAAAGTACATGTATACCCAAAACCACAATTATAAACTAGACATGTAATCTCTATGCCAAATTCTCCAAACAGAGCAAAATTCACAAGTTGTTTGGAAGTAGTAGTTGGATCGGTGAGAGCTATAAATGCCAAATAGATGGAAAATATTCTTGTTGATATCTTCAAAACTCTAATAGGGAGTCTTCTTCCTACGCAAAATTCACAAGCCGTTTTAGTTGCGGCACCCCTAGATGCGTGTGTAGGCTGACCAAAAACGACGACGTAAAACCAAAACATATGGAATATATACTTGTTGCACCAAGAACTGGAAGAAAGGGAGAACGAAAAGATGGAGTAATTGATCTACTAAGAAAAGACCCATGAAAACACCTATAAAATTCGCAGATCCAAACAGATAATGGGAGCTTGAGTACGACCCAATGTATTCTTACCTCGTACCTCTGGTTCTAGGTAGGGAGCTTGCTAACAAATGTTACGTTTTCTGCCATTACCCGAAACAACCAAGGTATCATCCATTAAGTTCCTAAGTTCTAGTAAGCCTCTATTATTCTTGTTCTTCTTCTTAGATGCATAAACCTGTCAATCCTCATTCAAAGACTGGCTCATCTGATCAGTGTATTAGTCCAAAAATTTCTAGGCAGGTGTAGGCTATTGTACAACAGGATCCCCTTGTGCCTGATAGACATTAAAAAACTGTTCAATTTGATCAGGTGGTAGGGCTGCAGTAGAAAACTCACCTAGGGTAGAATTTTGAGCTTCAAGCTGGAGCAATGTCTCCTCGTCCACTATCAACTCAGGTTCCACAGGAGGTATAATAAGTGAGCAATCCCCCTTAAGGATAAAAGGAGCGGACCTCAAAAGTTCCTCCACATGTAAAGAAGTAGTCTCCCACCCCCCTTAGGGGCAATTAAACCAGACATCAACTCCTGTCTTGTGGTAATTTCTTCCACAGGTGGAGTAGATGTGTCCAGAGCAGTGGGGTTAGACAAATCCTTATGTAGTTGAGCCTTAGATTTCACGTTAGGGTGGAGTTTGTGGTCTTTGTCAAGTGTATGCCCAAATATCTTACAATGTGTACAATAAAAGGGCCTATGTTCCATGACAATTTGTTGTCAATATCCATTATGTGTTGTGCCCAATCAGACTGTTGTAATATCAGTGAAAGTGATATCTCTTCCATAAACATTTTGATAACAGAAAACCTACTTAGATTGAAGTTGGGTATATCTAGTTTCATAGGATTCCCTTGAAAAAAAATTAATCAGGATTACATAAAGTAAATAATAATAAAAAAATAATAATTTATTAAAATAATAAGTTAATTAAATTTTATATCATGTTTATTTATATTTTCAAATTTTAGATTAGTCGACGTCATGACACAAATTAATTATCATAAAGCTGAGTATTTCTATTCTTGAATTATAGTATCATTTTGGTAGCTCTTCTTAACCAGTTTTATTGGTTATATTTAAACTTGATTAATGCAATTGATTTTTCTATTATTAAATTTTATCGGTCATTTCGATGCAAATGATTTTAATCTCATATTATGAATAATTTAATGTATTAGTGTTACATGTTAAGTGATTTGAAATTATAAATAATATAATTTGTATAGATTGATTCTATATGCATGACTGATTATGATGGACTCATCTCTTAATACTACTAATGAGAGAACACTAAGGTAAAAGTTCACGTAAATGAAAAATGATTTTAATATTGAAGTACCTTAAGTGGTACAAAATTTTAAACGACGTTCATGTGACGGTTGTACTGATATATAATGATATTAATATCGAAATATTCATTGAATAGCATCTTAATTATTTATATTAATTTATTAAAATGTTTAACTAACATGTATATTGCTTTCTTTTTTCCATTGTATTATTATAGTTTAGAAGTATGAGTTCACTGATATATTTAGCTTATTGTGATTTTAAACTAACTTTTTCAGGTTAATTAAGTAATGAATTGATGAACAATAGAAGGGTTAGTGTTTATAAAAGTCACGGACAACCAATAACTAAGTAAATTTAAATATACATTTTAAGTTTGATTAATGACTCTTTCATTTATTAAATGATAAATTAATATAAAAATTTTAATTCACCCGTCAGACTGTCTGTAAACGACTATTTAATTCCAAGCTCTGGGCCTGGCTTTGATAAAATAATATGTATTGTCAATAGTTGTACTCATGATTTTAAAATTTAAATTATTATACGAATTTCTATAAAATATTAGAAAAGACCTACATTCATATTGCATTATTTCTCGTGGCTTACTGTGATTTAGAAGTGTAATTGTTTTACTAAATTTTCTTAAATAATTTATTATGTTGTTTTAATATTTTTTTGAGGTTTAAATTTTTGAGTAAAAGATAATACTATACGAGAGAATGTTTATAGAATGTATGATCAATTATCAGAATGGTAAATTTTTCTTTGTTAATTATTTTTTTAAGTGTATTTCGATTTTAACTATTTGTGATAGAAAATGGATGTAAAAAAGATAAAAAATTTCACCATCCAACCGTCTATTTCCATCATAATTAATTCTAACTTCCCGGGTTGGATTATGATATTTTCTTTTTTGAGGCTTATGCCTCTCCTCGTTTCAAAGCTTATGCCTCGCCTTACTAGAAGAAAACACTTTGATTCTCGATTTTGCCTTTTTAAACTTTGATATGATGAACTGAAAAGTGTTTATAATAACCTGGTAATCCAACCATTCTTTTGCAACTGAGAAGTACTAATTACTTTCGTGATATTCCTTTAACAGCAATAACTAGAAGGAAGATTTACATACATACCATTCGAATCCTATTTATTGAGATATCTAACACCCAAAAGTTAATTTTTGTGTACCGTCTTACTGAAACATGAAAATATATATTTCACTTTTTAAATGTTAAAATGGTGATATTTTTTATGTGATATGAAAGATTTAAATGTTATAAATGTTAAAAAAAAAGTTTGAATGTTAGATGTGTAAATATATCTTGAATTCACTTTGATTTTTTTAGAATGGAAACTCAACTGGAATATTTGATATTTTATTACTTCTAGCTTCTACTATTTGTATTCTGGCAGTAAGTTTGCGTGCATTTAATCCTCACAAGATTCATTACTAAAGCTTAATGCACTTGGTACGCCTTTATGACGAAGTCCTTGAAATTTATGCTTGAAATACATGCCAATTTTAATGGAAAAAGTGGTGTAACTATTGTACGGCGCCTCCATGACGTGTGGTTTTACCCTTTTAGTGGTGGGAGATTATTTTTGTGATTCAAAGTTTCTATATCCATGTTCTTACTGGTCATACTAATGACTGCTTTGTGCTTATCCCTACACACATTTAAAGAAATACATTACTACAAAATTTTAAGAAATTTACAATTAGTGAGCTCCTTTTTTTTGTACTGGTAGGATGGTCGTATCCATGCGTTGTATTCCACTCCTTCAATTTACACTGATGCAAAGTATGCTTCAAATGAATCATGGCCGCTGAAAACAGATGACTACTTCCCGTAAGCTATTTCAGCTTTCCTCGTTAAATCAATCACTTATTCTTCTTACACACATCTATATGCACATCTATAAACTGAATGCAGATATGCAGATGGAACCAATGCTTATTGGACTGGTTATTATACAAGCCGACCAACATTCAAGCGGTTTGTTAGAGCATTAAGTGGATATTACCTGGTACATTGGTTTGTTTTGGATTTTATTCATATCTACTGCTTCATTTTCTCTCTTACACAAACAAGTAGTGTTTTACAAAGCATCTTAAATGTCAAGTAGGCTGCACGCCAACTAGAGTTTTTGGTAGGGAGGAAATCTTCTGGTCCTGTCACCTCTATTCTAGGAGGTGCTTTAGGCATTGCTCAGCATCATGATGCTGTCTCTGGTACTGCAAAACAACATACAACAAATGACTATGCAAAACGTTTGGCAGATGGAGCTTCTAAGGTTTGCTTGCTTTTCACAGCTTAATACTTCTTATATCCTACATTTTGCTCTCTTTGATTTTTCTCTTCATTACCTGTGAGTTTGCTGATCTTTCCGAAGAAGATAATTTACGTTTGTTGTATTTTGTAGGCAGAGCTTGTTGTCAATCTTGCTATTTCTTGCCTTATTAATCCTGGAGAGAGATGTGCCTCTGATTCCCATTCGATTAAGTTAAGCCAGGTGAGAAGTTTTTGTGTTCTCTTTAATGATTGTTGTTAACACTCATATAATGCTTGCTCACCTGTCAGAGTAGATCATCCCATTGCTCAATACGCAAAATATTTCAAAATGACATGATTGTTGTATTAGTCTGCATTATTTTTTGACTAATGTTTTTGAGTAACATAGTCTACCCACAATTCTTATTAGTTTGTTAATTTTATTTCAATATGCTCTTGGTAGAAAGGTGGTCATGATAATTAAGCTCGTGATCTGGTACTGTGCTCATTGGGGCACTTCACTTATGCTCATAATCATTAGGACACCCTATGAAATTTTAAATGGTTAGGCTAATGGACTAAGGAGCGAACCCAATATCTTTGACACCTCTGTCTCTACTACCTATTACTACTGCTAGTTATATATTTTACTGAAAAACTCAAAGAATCTATTATTGGAACTCTCAATTCAATCAAATCTTGACATGCATTTCTTTCTTTGTCTGTAAATTCTAATTATTTAATTCAATGGTTGAAGCGGCATTCAACTCATTCAATAATCTTTATTTTGGTTATTATTATTACAAGATACATTCTACTAGTATTGATAATATGGTTGAATTGTTTCTATTAAGTAAACATAGCCAAGCAGTAACTTCAACATTAATACGCTACTTCTAGCTTACATGATCTGAATATTTCAAATCAACTTGGAATCTAACAGTCATGATAGCAATTAAGCATTAAGATTGAAGAATTCGTATCAAAAGATAATTTTCTAGTTCTCGTTAAAGAGACATAAAGATATGTGGCCTATTTGGGCTCTCATTTTATGCAAAGTTCTTATTTTGAGAAATTGTTCTTGGCCATTGTCTCAGTGCAATTTGCTCAACATAAGTTACTGCCCAGCTACTGAAGAAATTTCAGAAGGGAAGAGCTTGGTAAGTTTTTTTTTTTCCCCCTGATTTATGGCTGCCACATTTTCTCTGTTTTTTTTTTTTTTGTGAACATATGTTTTTTCTAAATCAAGGCAGCAGTTTGATGAATTACATTTTCTAGCACAGATAATGGTTGTATACAATTCCCTTGGATGGAATCGTACCGAGTATGTCAAAATTCCAGTAAGTTAATTATTAATTTATTTTTTTATATCATGTTTTATGATGCAAATTCATCTTTGCATAGTCTTTCGTACTTTAAGGAAAAGATGTCAACCTATGCTTTTACACTTTTCGGACACCTCTTTTTGTGCACTCTGTAAGCTGATTTGTTACAGCTCTTGCTACCATCACATCATGAACTTTTTTGACTAAGCATTTAGAAATTCAGTGACCTGTTAAATAACAAATGTTTCTCATCTCCCTTATTTGTATCCTTAATAAATAATGTGTTGATAAGTACCCTTTAAAGGTTAAGCATGTAAGCGTATGAGGTGGTTTCCATATGCAACCTTTTGAGAACCGCTTGAACTTGAGAATGCTTGTACACAATACGTTACACCCTTGATCTACTCACTCTTGCTACCCAACAAGCCATGCTTACAAGTTTATTCTATAGAAAAGCATACTTTATGTGTCCATGTGTGTGAAATCTACTTCATTGCTTAAAACAAAACCAAGGTGCAAACTTGGACAAGTGATTCAAAACTTGTTTGATTGCTAGCCAAGCTAAATGCATAGAAGTAAATGTTTTCATGGATTTTTATTCATTTGTCTCTTTGTATTCTCTAACATCTCCTCAACCTTAGGCTTAATAAGATAGGAAGTGCAAACGTAATGGCCAAAGGTTGTGGTTGCTGTAAGCTTCATTTTGATTTTAGATGGGAAAGCTATGAGAGAGCAAGGTGGATGGGGTGGTGTAAAGGCTAACGTCTTGAATTCTCACCCATAGAGATATTGATTGTTTTGGCCTAATTGCCTCACACTTGTGTTCTATTATTGTAACTTCTCAGGAGGTCACTCATTCTAAGAGTGTTCCTATACTAGCACACATAACTTTGGAGTTTTTGATGAAATTCCAATTGTTACACCAAATGACGCATCAATGTTTTGGAGTTCAACTTCATTCTACTTGAGAGGTATCAAAAACTCTCCACTTAACTAATTGACATCTTCATAAGTGTTCTTAACTTAACATTATTCTATTACGGATTCATAAAGTGGCTTCCATACAAGCACTCCTAACTTTGAAGTTTATGATGAAATCCAATTGTTAACCCAAAAGACAGCTCAATGTTTAATATTTTGATTTCATTCTACTTAAGGGGTTTCACAATCTGATAGGAGGAGATAGAGAGAGAAATGTTATTAAATGGTTACTTGTAGGGAAATGGAGGTGAGTTGGGGATTGGGAGGAAGGAGATAAGAGTGAGAAAAAGGAAATGAGGGGGAGAGTGCATGTGAATTGGTAAAATAATGTTGAGGAGATGTTCCCACTTTTTTTCGATTTAATTGAAATGCACACTTAGCCTAATTCAATCAACCCTACATGGTCTCATAACTCTTTAATAACTATTTTCTTCTCTTTCAACTCTCTTCTTACTTAAGATTCACCAATGTTAACTAATTCGATTCAACGCTAAATAACACGAAATTTCATTTACAAACGATTACAAACATTTTTAATACATAGATTCTCCATTCAACTGGTCTTGGATGAAAAAATTTCTAAACACAATCACTAGATAATCATCACATTGAGAACATACTAAACACACTTAACATTAACAATCAAACACTATACACATAAACACTAAATCAGGAACTTAATTCCATTCTCCATTTGGTGGAACAAATCATGGTCTATCATTAGTCTCTCCTTCAGCATTTGGGATGTAAATCTGAAAAAATGGACGATGGTTAATAACTCTAGTTGAATATTCTTCAATCAATTTGTTCTTCAAATGCATAGCCTTGTCTGCTTCTTCTATAAAAAATTAGTATGGCTAAATTGCATCTTAAGTTGTCATCCCATATAATCGAGATGTGTGTTAACTTTCATCCTTATTGCTTCAATTGAAGTCACGTCAGCCTCAATTTTAGTGATTTTCTCTGCTATCCATTCGATACTAACGGTTAGGAAACCGTTATATAACTCTTGCGCACTCTGATTAATAAACTTTTTTCTCATTATCTCATCCTTTTTCTTCAATTCTATATCATTCATAATCTTTACCTTTTGCAGGATAAACTTCATTGATTTGAAAATATTAAAAGTAACTGGTTGATCATTGACGCGCATAATTAATTCTCATTTTTGCACCTCTATCATTATTTTTTCTGTAGCTAGGAAATGTCTCCCCAAAATGATAGACTTCTCCTTATCTTCCTTCATATATAGCACAATGAAATCAATAGGAAAGATAAATTAATTCACTTTCACTAGGACATCTTTTATAATTCTTTTAGGATATGTTATTGAACGATCTGCTAACTGCAGAACATTAACGACCGTTTTTTTTAACTTCGCAATTTGAAAAAAATGATGATTTTCTTATTTTGAAAATAATTTAAATATAAATATAACCATTTTTTATTTTTAAAAGTAAAATTTTAATTTTTAAAATAAGTGAGACCAAACGAGTCTCACATTTTAAATAGTTTAGATGATTTAATACAATACTACAAGTAATACACTTATCCCGAAGAATAAATATATCACTTGTAATAAGAATTCAATCACCTAGACTAAACAATTTGTGACATTTGTTTGGTCTGCGAAATTGTCTTATTTGCCGACAAGTTCCCCTACGTAATACGAGGATTAGATAAGGTTTATTTTATCTAGGTTACTGGTTCCCTATAGAGGCATGCCCCTATAGTTAATTATATCTTAAGTGACTGTGAGTCATTTAAGAAAACTCTCGATTAAGATCAGGTGGTTTTGCTTTTAAGATTTCAAAGTTTAGGTTTTCACGGTTGGACATGGGAAAATCAAATGGGAATGACTCAAAATATGAACAGTTATTTAAAGAATCCAAAGGGAAGAAAAGTAGGGGATATTACAGATTTGGGGAAAAATCCCGGTGAACTCCCAAATATCCTATTGTTTGGCTTTATGTCTTTTGAAATGATGTAATTTGATATTTCAATTCTGCAAATTATTTAGGACTTAGGACTTATGTTTGCACAATATTGAATTGTGCAAATAGCCTAAAAAGATAGGAGGATTTACACCGTACCGCACGGTAACCTCGGAATCCTAAAACGTTAAGACTTATAATTGTACAACAGAGTTGTATAAAAAGCCTAAAGAGTGATCCTATGGGTTGTTATTTAAACTAAAAAAATGATAGGTAATGTGAATGTGTTTTGCTGTTGCAGGTCCACCTTGAAATTATTCTTTGTCGTGCAGTCCACGATATTCACTCCAAACTCTTCGTAGTAGTACCTCCTGGTTTAGTTTTGGTTTTGAAAATGCACCTAACCATTAGGTTATTTTATACTAAGACATTGCGTATCAAAGTAACTAAGCATGCAGTGTGAAAGAAAAGTAACAATGTACTGTACAGAAAAGAGGAAAGACAATATAACATGCTGGGAAAATAAAATAAATTTTCTCTCCCTTTCTCTTTCTCTCATATTTCCCTTAAGATTATGAATCATTTCTGAATATAATTAAATCGGAAATTCTCATTTTTAACTTGACCGTTAAAAAAAAAAAAATAAACGAGAAGGAGACCGATCCATTTTTAAAACAAAGTCGAATCAATAAAGCTTAAAACGAAATCATGAATGTATCGGTCTAAAAAGAACGTTTAAATTCGTAAAAGGTAGAAAGACGATCTCCAAAAATCAACACTTAAAATATTCAAATTGATATATGAAAGCCTCAACATGTAAATCAAACTTTAATGAATAAAGCTTTAGAAATGCAATTTGAATTTCATTAAATCAAGCCTCAAGGTCCTTGAATCAATCTTAGATTGTTTTCATCAACGCATGGCAATTTCATGAATTTTCAAACCCCTTTATAAATTCAATTTACATCAACCCTATATTCTCTCCAAATAAAATTATACAAGCCCTTTTACATTTAATAAAAGAAGAGACACTAATTAATGGGAGAAGTAATTCTCTAGCCTTCCAGAAAAACATAACCAATGTTAAAAATAATTTAATCCCATCTTTCATCAAAAATTTATAATGAGATATAAATCTAACATGGTGAAAACAGAGAAATATTTTTAGCCTTTATCCAGCTCCAAAAAGCCAAAATCGAGCCTCAACAAGTGGTAAAACACGTAGCAATAATAGGGAATGAACATAGAGCCTCAATCAATATCCCACCTATCATGCATTTCAAATTTTCGCAAATAGGCCAACCAATGTTCTCAGATTTTTGCAAA
>NEWO01000244.1:897694-907855 GCA_003013225.1 Phalaenopsis aphrodite | reverse complement strand
TCCCACAAATATTTTAGATTTTTGCAAATAGGCCAACCAATGTTCTCAGATTTTTGCAAAAATAACACCCATATGTTTCAGGTTTTGCAAATAGGTCCCACAAATATTTCAGATTTTTGCAAATATAACACTCAAATATTTCGGGTTTTGCAAATAAGTCCCACAAATATTTCAGATTTTTACTAATAGGCCAACCAATATTCTCAGATTTTTGCAAAGATAACACCCACAACTTTCAGATTTTGCGAAGAGACCACCCAATGTTCTCAGATTAATGGTTCCACAGTAGCAACCTTCCATACTCCTTTTGGAAATAAATAAAACAAGTGTAAAAAAAGAAAAAAAAATTTGACTTTACCGGCTATCAACAGATGGAATCGAGAGATTTCAGAGATTATGCATTGGTTTGAACTGCAGCAAAGGGAACAATATTCAACTTCTATGATAATGGGAAAGAGGCAATTCTAACAAGATTGGATGAATAAATTAGGAAAAGTTTTGAGAAAATAATTCTTTTTTTCCCTTAGCAGTCAAGTAATATATGCCATAGCAAGAGATGTGCACCAAAGCTATGGCTAAACAGTGTAATGGAATCCAGGGAGTTGAAAGTTCCACGAAAGGATAAGGCTACCAGTTAACACCATAGGCATGCAGGATTCTCTAAAAGGTCAGATATGAGCAGCTCCAAAAAATAAAATGTGTCATTCCAAACCAAGGAAAAGGCAGGCGATTCACAGCAGTGTCAGTAAGAATAAACACAACAGTCGTAGAATGCATGCAGATTGTTACAAAATTAAACTTGAAATGCTCAAGCATGATTGGTACGAGCAAAAGTTAGAAGACCACATCTGTTAAACTCATAGCTCCGACACCCATCTGATAGATGATTTGCCTTACATAGTCCCAAATAGCATATTTAAACAGTAAATGTAAAGATCATACCTCAGTTTATCCCCTCAAAATGCTCACTGGACCAAGGTCTTTTTATGAAAACCTAGAGCGACTTCAAGACAAAGATCAGAGAAAATCCGGCAGCACCTCCACTTTCTTAAAATTTCGGCCACCTAGACTTTCCACAATAAAGAAGAAGTAAAACAACCTTTCGAAGAGCAAAGGAAAAAAAATGCAGCCTCTTTAACAGCACCCCAAAGCTACTCCTCTCCTCCCCACTCTCATAAATTTTGGCCCCGAAACCTCCACAAATCTTCTCCACAGCACTTCCAAAAGACCTCAAGCACACGAGATGAACAGAGCAAGGAAAATCGAACCAAGGAGATTTAGAGGAGATTTTGGCAGCACCTCCACCCTCTCCAAAAATTTTTGGCCAACCCTAGAACTCCTCCCCAAGTGGGGTTTATATAGCCAGGGAAGAGGAGATGCGTTTCCCGTCACTTACCTGGGCGGTGAGCCGAGCCAAGAGAAGCGACAAACCTCGCGTGGGGAGAGTACGAAGCTTTGTTGCAAAGGAGCAGCTCGCGTGGCACGGCGTGGAAGCTTTTCGCAGGGCGGCAGGCGTACGAGGAGCGGGACCGCAGGCCGAATCTTCGCGATCGGAGAGGGGGCTCAGTCGGTTCGGCTAGGGCTCACGATCGAAGAGGAAGGAGGAGGGCCCGGTCACGAACGGGAGAGGGAGGCCGGTTCGCGAACGAGAGGAAGGGAGGGAGGCGCGTGTGTTCGATTTAGGGATTTAAGGCTTTAAGGATTTAAAATAAGGATTTTTTTATATATAAATAAAAATCAAATTTAGTGCAATTTATTCGTGTGCGGCGTCCCAACAAAATGAGTGTCCTCCTTAGGTAATTTCGACATTTCGGACGCACCCGCGCTGTCTGTTTTGTCGTCAGAGGTCGTTTTCACGAATTCATCGATTTGCGTATCAATTTTCTCGTGTCGATAATATGACAATATGGGTGTCCTTTCTTACCAAAATTGGTGTCCCGGACGCGTTGGCGCGGTCCAATTTATCGTCGGAGGTCATCCGGAGAAGCTCGCATTTTCACCTGTCCCTTAGGCTTAATTGAAGTCCGACTTCGTGCAATTTAGTGAATTTTGTGCATTTTGTGTATGTATGTGACAAAAAGGTTATGACGATGTTTTCCTAAGGCTTGGAGTCCCATTAGGAACTTTTCCCTTGAGTCTTCACAAAATAGCCCATAACCGCTCGTTCATAAAACGATGGTCTTGTGCCATAAATGTTGGACATCAAAGAAAAATAGGAAGTGGCTGGAATTTCTAAATGGGTGGGTCTCAATTCTAGTTTTCTAAGATTGTCAGTAGGAACTCCTAGAGCTAGATCTTAGGATCCTAGAAAAAGAAATATCCTCAAAAATGAGATCAACAAACATCAGTAGTCGGGGTTATTTCTCCTAATCCCAATCTTTTAAATATTAATAATGACAGAAGGTTAACGCTTGCACCTAAATTACATAAAGTTTTACCATAAAATTTGTCTTCTATTGCACATAGAATTGTGAAGCTACCAGGATCGTTAAGTTTTTCAGGAAGCTTTTTCAGTGGTTGTTCCTATTGCACATCAGTGGTTGTTCCAGTTTCCCAATAAGTTTATTTGATTGTTCCCCCATTGCTGATTATTACCACCCAAAGTATTATTCCAATTAAAGTTAGGAGGGTTCTTCTAACTCAGACCTGAGTTATAATAGTTTGAATATGAATTATTCTGCTTGTTTATGACATTCAAAGTTTCTAATGATGCTTGAGAACCTACCATTTGGCTTAATGAATTCTTTTTAATTATGGAAATTGGTTGAGAAAAATTCATTCCAAATTGGTTTAACTTCCTTGAAATTGCAACAACTTGATTTGCTAACATAGAAAAAGCACCAGTTTCATAAATATTGACTACTTTCTTAAGATTATCGTTTCAAAAGGTCATTGAAAATTATTTTTAGTCATGTCTTCATTAAAGCATAAGCGTCATTAAATGGTTTTGACATCAATGAACTACCAGCTGCTGCATCAATAATATATCTAAGAGAGCTAGCTAATTCATTATAAAATGTTTGAATTATTAACCAATCTGGTTTAACATAGTGTGGGCACATTCTTAAGAGTTCTTTAAATCGTACCAATGCTTCATAAATAGATTTCCCTTCAAACTGATAAAAAGATGTAATATCATTTCTAAGCTTTGCAATTTTTTATGTTGGAAAATATTTAGTAAGGAATTTCTGCGTTAAATTACCTCAAGTTCTGATAGATCCAGGTGATAATGAATGTAACAATATCTTAGCCTTATCCCTTAGTGAGAGGTTTTAGGGTTAGGGTTTTAGGAGAAATAACAAATGCACTTTAGAGATTAAGCCCCGAATAGGAGAAATAACAATATCAATATCAGTAGTTGGGGTTATTTCTAAAGTGCTGCAGTTTTCTAAAGTGCATATTATTCGAAGAGTTTCCAAGGTGATAACAAATGTAACAATATTTAGTTTTCTAAAGTGCATATTGTTCATTCTTATTATATCTTATAGCATCATCTGATACATCATCATACTTAAATGTAGCACACAATTCTAGAAAAATTGCAAGATATAAATTTGAATCTTTCGTTGGTACTCCCTCAAACTGATTATTGAATACCATTTGGATAATAGCAGGTTTAAGCTCAAATAAATTAGTCACTACAGCAGGTTTTTGAATACTACAATGAAATTCGTCTACCATAAGGTTTGCATAATCTCTTGAAGATCTAAAATCTTAAATATTTTGATTATTTTGATTTATCATTTCTTAAGATTTTTCAGTAGTTCTTAATTTTTAATTTTTATAATAGTTCTTTTTAATTCAGAATCGTAAGGCATAAGTCCTGTGGAACCTGAACTACACATACATTACTATAAAACAAAAAATAAAATATAACTAAATTAAAACACACAAACAAGAACTTAATATAAAAATAACATTACAATATTCCTATAATAAATCTTAAAATTTAAATAAGACTTTATAAAAATAGAAATTTTACTTTCTAAAAACCTCTTTTGAAAATTTTGTAATTTTCCCCGACAACGGCGTCGGAAACTTGATCCTGACTTTCTATATAGATGTATATTGCGATGAATGCGATATATGTTTAATTTCCTTAATAGTGATTCCTATTTTGCAACAAAACCAAAAACTTGATCCAAAGCAAAAGCTAGGTAAATTTTTCACAATGAAGAAAAGAAGATTACAGTTATAATTTTAAAATATGGGATAATCCATAAGTATATGTATCATTTTTAAGTAATATAAGATTTTTTGCCCCAAATATCGAACTCACAGGGAAAACTGACAATATGCACTTTAGAAAACTAGAAAGTTTAGATAACAAAAATCTAACTTTGCAAAATATTCATACTTAAACTTAAGATACTATAATAGGAATGAAAATTTGATTTTTTTTGTAATTTTTGATAATTGAAATTAAAGTAAGCAATTAATTAACTTAACTAAATATTTGCAAGATGAACGCAATATAAGTAAAATATTTTTTTATTTGTCATGAATCAGTAACAAGTTAAGAAATTCTATTGTAGAAGTATTCTAAATTTGTTGTGTCAAATATGAGCAATAATACTCTTTACCTTTGCTAGAGATGTTATAAAGAACATTGACTAATCTATAGTTTGAATAGTCTTGAAGACCGGTTAGATAGGAAAGATACTAGCTCTCACTCTAGAGTTCTCTTTTCTCCCTCCAACTGGGGGCAAACATCTCATATCAAAACTCAAAATTATAAATCAAATTTGGAGTTTTAGTTTGTCACTCTAAAGTCCTGTAAGTCCACACCCATGAAAGTTTATTTCTCTATTTATTTGCACTCAACTCCATGAACATATTTTCATCCATGAAATCAATATGTGATTCTTACCATTTGTTGACTGAGACAATGTCATCTCGGATCTTATATGTTCTCACAACAGGTATTAACATCTTAATTGACCAAATCAAGAAGTAAATGAAATACAAGGTTTCAAATCAACACAACTTCTTCCAAGATTGAAGTCTAATATTTTACACAACTTCCTTTCAACATTTAATCTCTTATCATTTTAAGGAAAAAAATAAAGAAAACTACTCAGAGTCCATGAAGAAAACACAACCATACATAATTTTAAAAGTACAAATCATGCACACAAACAACAAATCTAAATTAAAATCAAATGTAGTCACAAAGATAAATTCTTATCTCAAATTCTCTCCACCAAATGTCTTGAAATTTCTTTGAATTCTCTTCCTTCACTCACAATACGAACTAAAATTTAAAATAAAATAAAAGGTGACCGACGACGACGGCGACGGTTATTTGGATGGATGATGGTTTTTAGGTGTGTATTGGCCCCTTCCTTTGATGATCCAAGTCTTCTTTAATAAAAATCTAATGGGTGTTTTGGTGTCTCTTCAAAATGTGTCTTTATTCAATGAATCTTCTAGAAGTTACGTCATTTCAAGAGCCAATTAAATGAATTTTCATGTTCATATGCTATTTCCTACGTTTTTACCAAGGGTTGCTTCAAAACTTCTTCAAAAATTTGTCTAAATTCAATGAATCATCAAATAACTACTTCTGACACTTAAGTGCAAGGTACCTGACGCTTAGGCGCGGCTCTCCCTGTATAAGTGGCGCGTAAACGCTAGTCTTAAGTCCTAAACGCTTAGGCGTCTCAGTTCATTTTTCTATCTTCTTGATTTTTGCTCCAAATTTGACCCATTTTCACTTCTTATATTATTTTTCATCCATTTGATTTTACCTGGAAGAGAAATACACAAGTATCTTTCATCAAAGCACAATATCTCAAAAATACTTATAAAAATGTGTATAAAAAATATATTTTAGGTGTATCATCTACCAATATGAAGAAGTTACTATAATCGAAGGGCCCGTTGGGGTAGCTTATTTGCTGCGGTGCGGTTTGAAAACACTGGCAGAAGCATTTGGTTACTATGCGCTGCAACTTGTCCTAATAATTCGTTAATAATTCATTTTAAACACGGTCGTGGGTTCGACCCTGCGGCCCGCATTTCTTCGCGTATGCATTTCTCCCTTGCCCCCTCGACCCCGTGGCTCCCTCTCTTGCGTCTCATCTGCCCTAGGTGCCTCTCTACCTCTCTCGCGCTTCTCTTAAGCCTCTCACGCGTCTCTCTCGTGCTTTGCTCAAGCCTCTCACGCGCATCTCTCTGGTGGTTGCCTTTCTCCTCTTCCTCTTCCCTCCGATCTCTTGTTACCGTGTTCTGTATGCAATTATTGTACTCATTTTCAATGGAATAGCCTTCTTTTTGAATTTTTTTTATTTTCTCATTTGCAGTTGTTGTGATAAGTTTGTGATATTTGCGATTTGTGACTTTTTAATTTGCGATTTTCGATTGCAATTTGAATCTTGCAAAAAAATGAAAAATGTGGAATGGTTTTCTTATCTCCAATTCTTTTCTGAGTGAGAATTTGGAGAATGGATGAAAGAGTGTGCTTGATTTGTAGATAGCAATATTTCGGGTGTCTTGCATGTAACCGGATGAAATGTTGATATGGGATGGCCTTCTATCATTGCCTCCACTAATTTTTGAGTGGGAATTTGAAAAATGGATGAAAAAAGGTGCTTGATTTGTACATAGCATTACTTGCCCTGTATGTATTTTCCTCAATTCAAAATTGCATATAGTTTTTATTTTTTTGTTTGAGCGAGAATCTGAAAATGGATGAAAGAGGGTGCTTAATTTGTAAATAGCAAGTTTCGGGTGCCTTGAATGTAATTGCCTCAAATAAAAAAAATGGGATGGGGTTTTATCACTACCTTTGCCTTTGATGTTTGAGCGAGAATTTGAAAAATGGATGAATTAGGGTGTTTGATTTGTACATAGCACTGTTTCAGGTGCCATGTATGTAATTGTCTCAATTCAAACTTATGGATTTGATGTTTGTGCGAGAATTTGAAAAATAGAAGTTAGAGTGATACCAAATGGCCTCTTTGCTACTGAATGTAACCCCAAAGGATGCTACATGTTTCTACGTTCTCATTTAGATAACTTAAAGAACGTAGCATGGCAATCTTATTTTAATTGTATTGCTGCCTAGTTGTTCAGTTTTACTTTTTTATGGTAGATAACCAAAAGCTGGATAATATTGAGTACATAATTGGCGATTCCTTCATCATTTTTCCCAATGACTCGCTCAATGGCTTCACGCAATGTACATCAATTCCAAAGATTGTCTTTCTCCGAATGCCTTAAAACATAGTCTGTTATTTCTTTTCTTTAGTTTATCAAATTTGACTAATACATGGAAAGCTCAAAAGTAAATTACTAATTTATTACCGTTTAATAGTTTTGTTATTTTTACTTCTGCGATATATTGGAAATAAGTGGTTCTACTGTAGTTTTTTGTCTTAACATGTTTTTCTACTTCCGTTAGGTTAATGATGACCATCTGGTTGTACGGGATGCAAATGGAAATGCTATTGAGACTCAATTCATTGAGATAGAAAATAATACCATTAAGATTAGAAATTTTTATGTCAAGGCATATCTAGGCGAGTTGCCTAAAGACACTCCAAAATATTGGCTTGTATTTGAAGTATTTGTGCCACCTTTGGGATGGAATACTTACTTCATATCAAAAAAAGCCAAGCAAGGTGAATTCCTGAACGTTGATTTACGCTGTAGAATTTCCATCATTAGTTTTAATATTTTTATCAAGTATTGCAGTTATCATTTATATTAGTTTATCTAATTAATCTCTCACAACAGCCTTCTATGCATATGGCCATAGTTCAACTATATCAACACCAGATAATGATACTGTGGAGATTGGGCCCGGGCTTCTTAAAATGGCCTTCTCATCAACTTCTGGACAACTGAAAAGAGTGGTGAATAGCAGAGCAGGAGTAAGTAGTTTTATATGCTCCAATTGCTATCTACAGCGAAGATTTTATCATGTAAACTATTTTACTTCTGCTACACGTACTTGATAATTAACTACAGACAACTAGTTCTCGATGTAATTTTTGAACTTTTGCAAATTTGGGTGACTGAGAAACAAGCTTGGGCAATGGGAACTGTAGTGGCAATTCATTGGTTATTGTGCTTACGATTAATATCTTTTGGCTGATGTAGTCACTATCTAATAATCCTTTCATTCTGATGTTTTGTTTTTCACTTTTAATCAATTCATATTTTGTTTGTGTGCTTGCTAATTTGAGTATGTATTCTAGTGGAACAAGGTCTTAGTTTGTAAAAAATCTTTTCCCTTTTAGGAACATATAAATATTTCTGACATTAAGTAAAAAAATCTAAGAATATTGCTATCTGGCTTTCTACAACTTTGATAACTTTTTCCTTGTGCCATTTACGTTGATTTTACTGCAAATATAGAAGCATTTGATCCCACTGAAGCTCAATTTGATAACATTAAATAACTCCTTATTTGAAATATCGAAATTTTGCTTTGGCATTTCTAAATTGAATTGCATCCAGGGATTAACTATCTAATAATCTGGTGGATTCTCATTATCTAGAATGTTTTTAAAGAAATAAAACTTGTAAAATGTCATGAATTTGGCCACATACACGCCTGCTTACATCATGCAACTTTATCCCTCTAAAGTTTCTATGCAATTTTATTTTAATGGGACAAAATAAAAACTGATGCCTTTTGCATTACAAGTCAAGTTTTTTGGTATTCTGTGGCAACGTCTTAACAACTTTCTCCTCCCATTCTTTGGTATTTTATGTGTTTGATACAATTTCTTTAATTCCTAGAAAATTTGTCAGACCAACTTTAGGGTTAATGCTTTGAATAGATTTATGCTTAAATTTTATTGCAAAACTGAAAGTTCTGTTTTGTGCAGTATTTTAGAGCCTTTTGTTTGATTGATTAGGTTGACTTACCCGTGCAACAAAGCTATCTCTGGTATGATTCTAGTGAGGGTGATGTTGAAGACTCGCAGGTAATTAAATTTTATCAGATCTCTGAGGTGCAAAAGTTCATTAATTTCTTAAAATGAATACTTTTTCTATTAGGCCTCTGGTGCTTACATTTTCCGGCCTAATGGTGCTCCTCCTTCAGCTGCTTCAAGATCGGTGATGATTCTTGGTTACCTTAGATCTCTCATTCAATGTGTTTTCTTTTATATGTTAAAACATATAATCAAAATGCTTATTTTGCACATTTGTTGAGATATTTCTATTTGGTATCTCTTAATTGTAGGTAACTCTGAAAGTTTTGAGGGGACCCTTAGTTGATGAAGTCCATCAACAGTTTAATTCGTGGATACATCAGGTGTGCTAGACCACTTCTCTATTAACTTAATAAAATTCATGAAACGTTAAATAAATTCATATCATGGAATACTTCCTATATTTTACAAGCTTGGCTATGAAAATTAAAACATTATTGCAGGTCCTACAATATTTTGGTAATCAAAATGATGTTTTTGGCATTCAGAGCTTTGTTACCATCATGTTGACAAATTTTCTTGATTGCGTTCAAGTGCTTAGCTATTGCAAATATGAATATTATAATGGTGTTGACTATTACGAAAAGCGGAGGCTGTAAAAGTGGTTATATATATATATATATATATATATATATATATATATATATATATATATATATATATATAATTTGATATTTTGATTCTTGAAAAGAAAGATTCTAATATAGAGAAAAATAATTGATGATAGAATGCGTGGAAGAGATTGTGAAAAAGAGATGAATGAACTGCTTTGGAGGATGGAAGCAAGAAGTAAAAAAAAAGAATTAGAGGGAGCTAGATGAAGGAACAGATATCTCAAACGGAATGCTAGAAGAAAACTCTTTCATTATTTTATTATCAACCATTTGAATTAAATGATAATAGGCACACTCATAATAGTTTCCATTCAAAATCACTAAATTTCCTTTGAGCATGCAAAAAAAAAAGAAAATCTTACTAAAATAGTACTATATGGCAAATGATGTTTTAACAACTTGAAATTAAAATGTCACATTGAGTAATATTGAAAAAGTACAATGAATCAAGGCTAGTGATGGAGGTAGATGACTTGCATATATCATTTTGATTGTGATTGCTAGCAATGCTAGAAATTTTGATTATTTTATTCGGCACATTTACAGTGATCTTTGTTTATTTATGGTGGAAAAGTTTCCTGTCAATAACAATTGTAACT
>NEWO01000244.1:865443-883895 GCA_003013225.1 Phalaenopsis aphrodite | reverse complement strand
TCATGTTTTTAAATGCACGTGTTAAGCATGTCATTGTTCAATTAGTAAACAAAAATGTTATAAAGCCTTAAAACTATCCGCTTTACATGTTTCTTATGGTGGTCTTTATTGATATTTGGAATTTTTGTACAAATGTAGGTTCGAGATTATAGAGAGGATTGGGACCTTAAGGTGACTCAACCAGTTGCAGGGAATTATTATCCGGTAAAGGTTTTATTTTGCCTTGTACAGTTCCTCTTTTAAGTGTTACCATGAATTATAATTTGTTAAGGTTCATAAAAAAAGAACTAAAATTCAAGGGAAATGATTCAACGGTGCACAGATGCAGATGTTCAATAAATGTTAATAAAGGTTTATTCTTGCGAAATTCTATCGTAATTCTGCGACAAGCACACTGGAAAACTTTGTTGAATTTACCTTGCTGGAGCTACTATATATTAGACACGATATGCAGATTATTTAGGCATACAATAAGAAAAATAATTAAAACCACTGAAATTTTTATAAAAAGCTAATGAACTAGACATTTTTGCGAGTAGCTGTTGCGGGCAGCATATTATTCACAATGGATATAATCAAAATCTAGACATACATGAGGAAGAAGTAACGAAAGTTGATGTTTAAGCATGCTTTTCAGTTCTTTCTGAGTTTGTATTGTGCTGGTAGATGTCCTCTGCCAAGTTCTCAACACAATTGCTGGCAGAGTTATATCCTTTGAAAACCTCATACTTTTAAAATGCAAAGATACAACATATTAATAATGAAGCAACTGAGCAGATTTTATGTGATGATTACATAATTTAGAATCATTTTTAAAGGAGATTAAGAGATCAGAGTGATATCATTATGTAGTTTTTTGAAAAGAAAAAATAACTATTCCTCATTTTCATAAGAAACGTTTACAGCCACCAAATGAAGAAAGCCACAAAATGCCCATGCTAGAAAAGAGAACGGAAATTACGAAAAATAGAAATTTCTATAAGTAGAAAATGGCAAAAATAAAAATTCCTAAAAATCTGACACGCCTCCTCAAGCTGGAGCATAGATATAGGCCCAACTTGCTTACAAAGAGCTCACAGTTGGACCTAAAATGTTCTTTGGTGAAGATCTCTGTTATTTGTTGCATCGTCGGAGTAGAAGGTATGCAAATTGCTCTACAATCAGTTTTCTCCACTGCATCTCTTCGCCGATCAAGCTCTGCTCGTGCTCGTTGATTTCGTCCTTTTCGTCGTTGTCGCTAATATACATATATATACATATATGGCATTCCCGCTCACGCTCATGTTCTGCTAGGGTTTCGTCATGGTGATCCCTGGTTATTACTCCACTGCATCTCTTCGTCGATCAAGTTCTGCTCATCGCTCGTTGATTTCGTCATTTTCGTCGTTGTTGCCACTGTCGATGTGCGTCGTCTGCTTCGGCGATCGTCTCGTCTGTTGCTCGTGTGGCTGCTTTGGGCTTAGTCGTCGAGCTCGGCATCTTATCTGCTTGTGCGGTCGTGCCTTCCAGTCGTCGCCTCTCGTCTGCTGCTCGTGAGTCGTCTGCTGCTCCTGCAGCTCGTCGGGCTCAGTTGTCGAGCTCAGCATCTCTTCGTTGTCTGCTGCTCGTGCAGCCGCACCTATCAGTCGTCACCTCTCGTCCTCAGGCTCAAGCTAAATTCGCAGGGGCTTCGGGTTTCTGCTTCTTCTTTTTGTTTTGGATTCAGAGTTTGCTCTCTATTTTGCTTTCTTCACTGTTCTTAACGTCGCACCTCCATTTATTGGGGATGGCTTCGGACAGATCGTGTTTTGCTGCCCTTGCGGGTGTCCACGCCTCAGGTACACCTAAATCGTGCTCTTTCCCTCCTTCGTTTGAGTGGGCGGCGGACATCAAAAACCAGGTAGGAAGAATGGGAAACTTGTCATCATTTTTACAGAAACTGAACGTATTCAACTTGTTTCCTCCTATCAATTGAATTTGGTTGGGAAATTTTTGTATGGTCATCCCAAAATGGAGCTGATTCGTAAGAAATTTTAGCTTATGCACCTTGTTAAGGAGTGGAAATTTGGACTGTTAGATGGAAGACACATTCTTATACAACTAAATGAAAAGGATTACACATGCTTGTTTGCTAAAATGATAAGCTGGATTGATAACAGAGCAATGAAGATTCTGAAATGGTCTGTGGACTTTGACCCACGGGCGTAACCACCAATCATTCTGGTTTGGATTCGTCTTCCTAGTCTAAAATTTTATTATTTTACTCAAAAAGTATTGTACTCTATTGCCTCAATTTATGTTAAGTCACTCAAAACAGACATTTCTACTTTCAGAATTAAGAGTTCTTGTTGAAAGAGATATCACTTCATCTGCTTAGAAAATTTGGTTGGACACAACATCATGAATATTGGCAAAAAGTAGTGATTGAGTCTTTTCCTTCGTATTGTTCCAACTGTCGTATGTTTGACCACTTCAGTTCTCAATATCACCATCTACACCACTAACTCAGACCAAAAAAACATAGTGCTCCGCTAGAGGCAGTGATTTCATCTCCTCCTGATCAGCTGCAAGTTATTAATCATATTGATCATCAAAAGGATACCCCTAAAGACGTTTCTATTTTCGTAGGCAATATGACAACCATTCAGTCCCCAGTTGTAGCTCCCTCGTTTTTAAAACCTCCTATAGTGGGGGAGAGGGAGATTCTTCAGACCCTACCTGCCTTAGAACCTATCACCGATATTACAAGTGACAATACTTCTACTGTTTCACTGCCACCTCATCAGGTCGAGCAAGCTGTTAATGTTACTCAGGCTCATGGGGATCATGATGTGCAACAACCTACAACTGTCTGACTAATTTTAGAATCTACTGATCATATGAGTCAATCATCAGATGAGGAATGATAGGTCTACAAATCCATGAGGAAGAAGAAGAATGGAGACCTACTTGAGCTTAAGAATCTGATGGATGATACTTTGGTTACTTCGAGCAATGGTTCTCACGTTACCAATTTGTTAGTCGGCTCACTTCCGAGAACTAGAGGCAAAGAGAGGACTAAAGTGGGATGTCCCTAACACTTTTGCACCATTTGGTAGTTTTTTTGTTTTTAACCTTTATGTATCTTTGCTTTATTTGGGATTTGTGTGTGTTGTATTTTTGTGTGTTACTTGATGGTCACCCAAAATAGAGATCATTCGGAAAGAGTTTGATGCTATGAAGCTATTGGGCAGTTGAAATTGAATTACTTGATGGTCGACAAATATTTATTCAGTTGTCTCACGATGTCGATTGTACTCGCATTTTTTCTCGAAAATTTATCAAGATCGACAACCGTTTTATGAAAATTCTGAAGTTGATTGTTGATTTTGATCCAAAAGCGGAGTCCCATATCATTCTAATTTGGATCAAGTTTCCTAGGTTAAAATTACATCTGTTCAACTTGGAAATACTATACTCTTTAGCAACTGCTTACGATAAGTTTCTTAAGGTTGATAGTCTTATGTTTGTTGTCACCAGACCCTTTGTGGCTTGTGTATTAGTTGAGAGAGATATCACTCAACCAGCTCCGGATGAGGTATGGATTGACACCACTCACAACGGGTATTGGCAAAATGTTAAAATAGAACCACACCCTCTTTCTTGCTCTCATTGTAGTATGTTTGACCACAGTTCTACAATTAACTATCGCTTGCATTCTCATCTAAGGTCAAATATCGCTAAAGATCAGACACTAACCATCCCTACTGAGAAGATGCAACTCAATCCTCTTTCCAACACCGTAGTTCCAGATGAAGAACACCATTTTACAGGTACGAATCCAAATGTGATTATACCACTCACTGTTATTGAAAAAGAATCACTTACACGTCAAGACTCATGCGAGTGTTCCTTCGATCCGATAAAAAATCAGCTGGTACAACAAGTTTTTGCTTCTAATATTCAACAACCTTCACATGTCCGACACACTTTATACCAATCCACTGATTAGGTGAGTCAATCTTCAGATGAGGAATGGCAGGTCTATTCTAAGAGGAAGAAGAAGAAGAATGGAAATCGACTCAAGCTTGGGAATTTATTGGATGATACATTAGTTACTAGTGGCAATGACACTCATCTTGCTAATTTATTAGCCGACTCCTTCCCTAGAACTAGAGGCAGAGGCAAGGCAAAATTGGGTCGCTCTTTAACTACCTGATACTCAGCATTCTAGCACTTTTTGAGTTTTTATTTAAGTCTCTCATGTATTTTTCTGTATTTTCTCTTTTTGGAACCATTTGATGTGGTGGTTATCGTGTGTGGGCAGGGTGTCATGTTTGGGCCCTCCCACACAAATTATTTGTATCCTACTTTCTATTTAATATATTAGTTATTGGGTTTTCTCAATATATATATATTCTCATGTTGACAATGAGGGGTTCTTTGGTGGCTTGGATAGTATGAAAAAGAGGGAGAAGGTTGGTGGTCGGGCTTGGGCTTGGGCTCGAATAAGGAAGAATGTCGTAGAAGGAAACAATAGAGTCGTGAGCGGCTTTTTCTAGGGCAAGAAAGGAGCAGTCAAAGGATTTCGACAAGAGGGGAGCGGCTCGAGCGTTTAGGCTTGGGCAGAGTGAATCAGCGATAGAGACGAGGGTCTTAGCTTCTGTGACGTGCGCAAGGCAAGAAGATTGAGTTGGAAGGTTGGGATGTGTGTAAATAGAGGAGGCGGCGAACACTTCGGCGTCGAGCGATCCCGTCATTGTCTTTCTTGGGTGCAGGAGATAGATGGGAGTTTTAAAGTTGACTATACATCGCGATTACGTCGTTGCCTTCTCAGCCAAGCCTAAATGTGGTTGTATTGGAGAGGAGGTGAGTGTTTCGAGGGTCTCCTTATATCGCAATTCTGTCATTTCTTTTCTCAAGCTCAAAAGGAGAGAAAGACGGCAAGTCAAAGGTCTTTTCTTGGTTCCCATTGTTGCTTTTTCCACTGGTTGAATTGTAAAAATGTGCAATCAAGGAAGAGAGCGCGGAGGAGGATTGGTTCAATCCTTCTGTACGATTCACCATGACAAGAAGATTAAGTGGAGAGGGGGCTTTCATGCAGCTTTTCCTTGCAATTGATAGAAGTACCAAACACTGAAGAAGGAAGGCTTTGTGCCTTTCAAACAGGAAAAAGGGGCAATGGGGATGGAATAAATGCGATTTTTCTCTTATGCAGCGAGGGCTTCATTCGTGAATTTTCTAACCGAGAAGGCCGCAAGGTGTTTTAGATCACGAGGGAGGGAGTAGGTATGTGTTTTAACTTGAATTAAATTTATTTAACAGTCGATGTGTATAAAGACATGAATCATTTTAATATCTAAAAAAAATTGATCCACTTTTGTCTAATATAATATGCTTGAATTTTCAAGTTAAATAATCAAAATTGGCAAGGTATTATTTTGTGAATCTTCTCTTCGAAAAAGAACCTGAAAGACCGATCTAATCTTTTATTTTGCCACTCTTGAAGTTGATATATAAAAAAGAGTTATTATAAAAACGTGAAATTTATGATAACAAATATTTTTTTTAGCGAAGAGGATCAAAATATGTATGTCCCTATTGAGTGGGAGCATAACCAACAAATACACATTTTTTAGTTCGAGGTTCAATTTTTTTTTATTATGAACATGAATGTGAATAAATTCAGTACACAAAAATATCTTTAAAGTTAAAGAAGACGAGAGCTGATTTGTTGGGTAAATTTTATGAAAAATATCAAAACTTATTTCAAAGTTTAAAATTTTATTAGGTGTTCTATTTATAAGGAATATAGAAATAAGAACGACTTCACCTTAAATATATTTTGGCACCTGAGTTGTAAACAACATTGATCGAACTACTTCTAATAAGTTTTTATTTTTTCTTTAATCGCACCATTTTGTTGTGGAATGTCGATATAAGAGCTCCGATGAACTATTCTTTTATGAACAAAAAATTGACCAAAAATAATTTTGAAGTATTTTTTTGCATTATCATTCCCTAATATTTGAATAGTATTTTAAAATTGTTTTTGTATCATGATGTAACTTTTTTTTTAAAATTGTTTCCATCTTAGATTTTTCATTTATTAATTATGTCCAACTTAATTTGTATGATCATCAGTAAATGTGATAAATCTTTTATTCTGGAATATGTAAAAGTGTTATAAAAATGTCATCTGTTACTATGAATAAGAGTAAATAGTGTTGTTCGTTTGTAAGTTTGGAAAAAAAATGACATAATGATGATTAACAAATTGACAAATTTTACATTGAAAAGATAACATTTTTATTCTGAAATAAATTATGAAATAAGTATTTTAAATGTTAATTTAACATATAATGCAAGTCACCTTGGTCTAGTGGTTGAGAGCTTTGTCTTTCAACCAAGAGGTTCTAGGTTCATGGCCTTGTATATGCGGTGTGTGTACATTTGGGTTTGTGGGATAAAACCCCAATAATGTCATAACATACTTTTATTGTCTTTGGAAATAAAAAATAAAATTCAAATAAGTACTTCGAAATTGTTTATTCGAGTCAAAGTCCATTGTCAAAGTAATAGAGTTTTTTTTTTTTTTCCTTAGTACTATCAATCATCCTTCTAGTGATCTTTTATTGATGCTCATAAGAAGTTAATTTTACACCAATGGTCAGATATGGTTTTACTAATTGACAATAAGTTAAAAGGCAAATTAGAAATATGAAGCGCATCATGAGGAGTTAACAATAGAATGAATCTGATAGTTCCTATCTCAATAATCACCAAGAGAGAACCATCAACAATTTTGAAATTTTTATTATCTAAGGTCTATAGGATAGAATAATTTAGAACAATCAATCATATGATCAATTGCACCAGAATCAATTATTCAGGTGAGTAGAATTAGGAATAACACAACAATACAATGGCTAAATAGTTACATAATTACTGGAGCTATTAGTGGTTGCAGAATTCTTTTGAACTCCTGTCATCATCACAAACTTATATGACATCATCAAAATTAGAGAAGGGAAAGAGATGAGCAAAAACACAAGCAACAACTACCTCAAGGCGAAGAAAATTGAGCAACAACTGTAATTTCCTTTGTCTGTTCCGACTACCTGATTGTTCTCGAGCGGAACAACAAGCATGTGAAGGTAGATGTAGACCAAGGGAGTCTAGGCGGCAATACTAATATCTCTCGCAGGCGATGATTTTTTAAGAAGATAATTATAAATTTTCATAGCTATAGAGGCTTTGTGCCCTATCAAGTGAACTCTATAATATATAGCTATGGGATTTAAGTCATTGGGGAACTTACGTGCTCTTATCGTGACCATAATAATGTTGTCATTTTACAAATCTAGTTAAAGGGCCCAGGTTATAATTTTTTTTTTTTTTGTGGTACCATTTGATAATAGTATCACACAATTATGGAAAATGTGTCATGCCCATCTTTGAAAGTGATTATAAATGTATGTTTGATATGACATTATCTCTTAATGAGCTAAGAAATCTCAAATTTGTTATTCTCGATAAACTGTTAAGGAAGATGATGAATATTTGCTCTTAAGCTTTAAATGGCATATCTCTTGGTGGTCCATTTGTAATTTTGTAATCTCTTATAGGTTATTATGTTATATTGGGATTTGAACCCAAAAATTATTTGATTTGATTTTTGAGGGCATTTTTTATTCTAGGATAATCTTTAGTTGAGATATATTATAAGGATTTCCATAATGGAGTTAATTTAAATTATTGAACTTCATTACTTGTATATTGTCGACTTTGCCTATTTGTTTGTCGAATCTATCTACTTGTTTGAATATGATTTAATTTTATTTGGATGTTTATTACCTATAGCCCATGTCGACTCTACTTTATATCTAGAAAATTGGGTCCTTAGGTTTGATCTCATGATTGTTTCTTATAGGTTTAAAAATAGGAGTTTTTATTTTAATAAAATGGATTTTCTTTGAAAGTGGCATTGAAGGCCTTCTCCAAATGTAAGAATAGACCTCCTGTCATTTTAATCTTATAGTAAAAATGCTTGCACCAGGAACAAGTTTTAACATTTTTCAACGCTAATTTAAGGAGCATGGAGGATCAAACTTGATTTATGGTACTTTTGATCTTGTCTTATAGTCAAGGTGGCCTACTCGAATACGTATGTTTAAAATTTTTAAAATGATTGAACACTTTAAAGTAACTGCATGACTCTCTAGGCAGAAAAAATTGAGTCTATCTCATTTTTAGTTTGTGCAATACTCTTTAAATTATATTCAACATTTTTAGTTTATTTGCGGAACATGTAAACAAAAATGTTCAGTGTTTGAGTGCACTGTGCATGTCTTTTGATGTGCTTGCACTATTTTCTGAGTGTTTGTACAGCACATTTGCTTGACTGTTGGTGCATTTGCATGATGCTCTTGCTTAATTTTCAATGCATTTGCATGTTTTTATCGAACATGATGCATCAACATGGTGCGTTTACACTGTTTTTGAGACATTAAATTTGAGTTGAAGATTGTCTATTAATGCTTTTAAATAATTTAAAAATTATCCCGATTTAAAATATTTAGTTGAATTTTGTGTTAGTAAGATGCCTGAAAAGTTTCATTTTTAAAATTTAATTGATCATTTTTTGTCTGTTTGCTTGTATATTATCAGTGGCAAATATTATGTGTTCAAAATGACTTTTATTGCTTGCATTTTGTTCATAATCTATGCAAAAGAGTTCTAGAGGAGTAGAGAAGAAGTCTTGTTCACGCTCACTGCCAAGTTTTCATGGACCTCTTAAGTTCTTATGCTATTTTATAGCTCTTTTCAATTCATTTGATTTACATTGAAGCACAATCCAAGTACTAAATGGTTTGCTTCATGCTTGGTGAGTTATTTAGTCCCATATGGGTTCTTTCTATGTTCAATTCTGTCTGTTGCATTTTTTTTGTTGTGAAATATATCACATTTTAAATGTTTGATTTGTTTTTATTTTATTTTTAGTCTTCATTTTGTTGCATTTTTTTATACATATTCATTTCAGTTTTATTTTATTAGGGTCCTTGTGTAGAAAATATTGACAGCCTACTTATGTTTCTCCTGCATAAGTACATTTATAGGTGTATGACCTATCCATTATACCAAAAAGGTGTACATGATCGGTATCCTAACTCATTATGGTCGGGGGTCTTCTATAATGGATATATGCCTGCAAAAAAGTGTACGCTTGAATTTTCTTTCTTTGTTGGAATCTTGAGTAATTAAATTTGAATTCCCTCTTCGTGCTAATAAAAGTGCATATTGGGCTTGCTCACTGCATTGTTAGTATCGTCTTTAAATTTCCCCAAATAAACTTAAAAAAGTGCTTGCAGGTTCCGGGTCATGCTAAATGCGTCTTAATCAGGATTTTAGGAGTTTCTAAAATTTGTGTATACCAAGCTCCCTTTACATGCAAATGCGCACACAAAACAAAGAGAGAGAGAGGAGAGAGAGAGAGAGAGAGGCGGTTTATAAACGGGTAACAATTAGGTAATTTTGATTGAAAGAAGAGTCATTTTGAACCTGATTTACGTGCCTTTTTGTTTGTTGCTTGCCATTTTCATATTGAAGTAATTGGTGTTGCAAGAGGTTCTTTTTGGGTGTTTTTGGCAATTTTATTATGATTGCAATCAAGTCAAATTGAACCCATTTTGCATGATCTCACATGTGTTGCCAATCGTTGTGGTCATTTTTTATCTAATCAATTGCAGCGGCCCTTTCTTGATTTGAGGCTCTAGACACATTGATGCATTTCCTATTGCAAATGAGCGACATTTGATTGGTTTTAATTAAGACTGAAATGTCTCGAATTTTTCTTGTGTGTGACATTTCATCCATTGTACATCTTGATGTCACATCTGATTGTGCTTAGTCGCAAAGCTTGTATCAAGAACAATAACTGAAAGAAGATGATAATTGAGCATATGGTTTTTATCTGTTAGATGTAAAAAATCATTTTCCACCTATTTGAACTTCAATTCCTCCTAATAAGTAGCTATTCCCATCAACATAGATGACATAACGATGCATTACTCCTCATGACACGGATATATGCATTTCAACCATCCAAATTTTCCTATGTTCCCTTTTTCTCTTTCTTGCAACTGATTATAAAGTCTAGGAAAACATTTTGGGCATGCAATAAGTCACGTACAAGTTGGCACTACTTTACTTAACTTGCTTCTTCGTTAAAATTTTCAGCTCAACTTGGGAATTTATCTGACAGACGGGAAGTATGAGCTCTCTGTACTTGTTGATAGTGCTTGTGGAGGCTCTAGCATTCAGGATGGTCAATTGGAGATCATGCTTCATAGGTTCTATTTAGTCATAAATTGATCCCTTGAAATTTTCTGTTAATGCAAGTTGACGAAGTTCTTTTTAATGCTAGGCGCCTACTTTTTGATGATGGAAGAGGTGTCGGAGAAGCCCTCGATGAAGAAGTTTGTACATCTGATGGGTGTGAGGGTCTTACGGTATGATCCTCTTTGTGGTTGATTTATTTTCTTCCACTGGATGCTGTTTCTTCTTATTTTTCGGGCAACACAGCTTAAACTTGTATTATTCAGCCATTTTCTAAAATATTCAGTATATAACAAAATTTTGAACCAATACGGCATGAATGTTCACGTAGATAAAGACTAAAATGAATTTCTTCTATCTATTATTCCTGATGCTGCATGATAAGGTGTTATTTAATGTTATTTCTTTAGCACTTTCATCATCGTGTTTCTCAGACAAACTATCTATGCATTATTACTTTGGTTATGCAAACTTAAACATTTTAAAAAAGCCTCAAATATTAAAAGCGTCACTTTTGTGTTATATGCTTGTTGAGAACTGTCTTTCTTCAGTTTTCCACTGCTTAAAAAGGCAACTAAAACTTCATTGCATGGCATATTACATCACCTGATTTTATAAGATGACTGCTTCACTCGAATTCTGACCTTCAGGTAAAAAATCTAACCTTTCTTAGTTCCATATGTATAAATTGGAATCTACTTGGACTTTGAAATGAAATTAACGGAACATGGAACATAAAACATAACGTTGAAGCGCCATATTTTTGAAAGGAAAGGTAGGCTGGCATACCCAGTTCTTGTGTCCTATGTGCTCTAGGAAAATTTTTTATTGATCTAATGTATTCTAGAATCGTCAAGTGTAACTGTCGGCGGGGTAAAGTGGGGGGTTTGTTTGTGGTTTGGGGGAGTTGCCCGTAAGAAGCTATCGGTCACCGGAATTGAAATCTCGTCGCCCGCCTCGGAAGGACGTATAGATTTAAGTTTAAAAATCAAATATGAAAATCAAACTGGTCCCATATTTTTCATAATTTAAATGAAAGAGCGTTTTACCTCAAATCATGTATCTATCCCGAGGGATAAACACAAGACTTGAGGATGAGGCTCGATCAGATAAACTAAGATATATATGACGTTCGTGTGGTCTGCGAAACCGTTTTGTTTACTGACAAATTCTCCTATTTAATATGAAAAATTAAATGGGGTTTATTTTAAGATGGGTTCGGAGAAGCTTCCTAAAAGGGCAAGCCCCTATAGTTAATTATATCTTAAATGACCAAAATCACTTAATAAATACTCTCGATAAAAATCAGGAAAAATTATCTTCAAGGATTTCAAAAGGATAGAACTTTCAACGAAATCGGACAAAGAGTTGTGCAAAAGGGAATGGTTCAAACTTGGAACATTTAGTACATGATCCAAAAGCTTCGATAAAACAAAAGAAACACGAGTGCTCTGTCCAAAGCTTCGATAAAACAAAAGGTTCGGGTAAGGGGGACCGCAAGCACTCGTGTAGGGCTAGGCTCAGATGTATGTATATGTACTCGAGGGTCCACGAAGGCTACTCGGTTACCCGAATGTATAGAACATGTCACTCGTCTAGAAGTGTCCTAAACCTCACCTAGAGGGCTACTTCCCAGCCTAAACAGGTATTCGTCAAGTGGACAATCGATTTTAAAAATGTATTTTAAAATTTATGTTTTTGACATGCACATAGGTCTTAAAAAAAAGAGATTATCAAATTTTATTTTATAGCGAAAAATATATTTTTATTTTTTAAATAGGCTTTAACAATTTTTATTGTCCACAAGTCGATTACGCTGTCGGGCGTGGGACTGTCAACTGCCTAAGGAGGTTCGAGTCAACTCCCGCTAGACTTATGTCGGTGAAGGATGTCGTTATCATATTGTTCATCAAATACTTGGATCTTGATGTTATAGGATAACACATCTTTCTGTTCTATCTTCGGTGTGTCTTTATCATCACCACCCTACGCCCCAAAACAAACTACTTGCGACCTTACTTGATGGTTTCACGTATAGCAAAAGGCTATACGTGGACACTTATGCATCGAACATAAGCATCGAAAACCGAACCAAGAAGCAAGGAAAGAAAAGAACAAAAATGGGGTGAGAGAGAGGAGATACTGATCCATCTAAAACACCGAAAATGAGAATGGGTCAGCTCTCAAAAACTCCCAACGAAAAAACCTGGAAAAGTAGGGCCCGGGGTATTTCCTAACAAACATAAAATGTCACTTTGCGCTGATTTTTCAAACCCCAAAGACGTAAGATTAATCAAATCAACCAAATGCTCTCCCAAATAAAGCTTGCAAATCTTCCCGAAATCCCAAAGTTGATATCAAAATCTTCCAACTTTCGAATTAATCCATAGCCTCACACATCAAATAAGCATAAAAAAAATCTTCTCATAAAACCAAATAAATGCTCACGGTCGGGGTTACTACAAAGAGATGAACAGCAGGTAAGGCTCTCGGCTAGGGCAACAAAAAGGAAAGGGGGGAGCTTTTAAAGCTCTCGGCTAAAGAAACCCAAAGCCAAAAGAGGCTCACGGCTAAAGACAGCAAGGAACAGCTGCTAAAGCCCACGACCAAAGGCATCCGAAGGCAAAAGTAAGGCTCACGGCTAAGGCAACCAAAAGAACCACCAGGTGCTACTATATTCCTTCGGCATACATAAGAGGATAAATGTGGTAATTGTAATTTTTTGGGATGACAAACTTGATTCATCAGTAACATTCAAGCCCAACGAGAATGACTGAATCACACCAAACAAACTCCAATAGGTCTCACGAGTAGGGACTGTAAGAGGAGCAAATCCCAATGGTNTGTTTGTGGTTTGGGGGAGTTGCCCGTAAGAAGCTGTCGGTCACCGGAATTGAAATCTCGTCGCCCGCCTCGGAAGGACGTATAGATTTAAGTTTAAAAATCAAATATGAAAATCAAACTGACCCCATATTTTTCATAGTTTAAATGAAAGAGCGTCTTACCTCAAATCATGTATTTATCCCGAGGGATAAACACAAGACTTGAGGATGAGGCTCGATCAGATAAGCTAAGATATATATGACGTTCGTTTGGTCTGCGAAACCGTTTTATTTGACGACAAATTCTTCTTTTTAATATGAAAAATTAAATAGGGTTTATTTTAAGTTGGGTTCGGAGAAGCTTCATAAAAGGGCAAGTCTCTATAGTTAATTATATCTTAAAATACTGAAATCACTTATAAATACTCTCGATAAAAATCAGGAAAAATTATCTTCAAAAACTTCAAAAGGATAGAACTTTTCAACGAAATCGGGCAAAGAGGTGTGCAAAAAGGAATGATTCAAACTTGGAACATTTATTACAGGATCCAAAGGAACAAGAACTAAGGGATGTCACAGATCCAGAGGAGATCCTCGGTGGCTTCCCAGTCTACCCTATGGTTTGGCTTCAATTTCGAGATGGAATATTCAAATATTTTATCCTGCCAGTTTTATTTAATTAGGGCTTACATTCGTGTGAAACGATCATACAAATAGCCTGGAAGATATGAGGATTTAGATCGTAACGAATGACAGCCTCGAAATCCTAAAACGAGTTAGGGCTTAGATCGTACAACATAGCTACACAAATGTCTAACGAAAAGATTGAGGATTTATGTTGCACTAGGCGAACAACCTCGAAATCCTATGGATTGTTGTTTTAATTCTAGGAAATGAATGGTTTAGCTGGGAAGACATGTTCTACTGTTGAAGATGGTCATGCTGCCCACCACGCTAACTCCAAGCTCCTTGTCGTGGCGAGTTTAAGTTTTCTAGTTATGATGTCAAATCAAACGATCATATGGTAATAGTCCTCTAAACATTCTATATGGAAAGGAGGCATGCTTAGGGCTATGTAATATAAAATGTGTAATATAGGGCGAGCAGTAGAAAGCACAATAAAAGAAATAGTGTACATGTCGTACATGACAATAGCAGGTATAGTAAAAGGAACAGTATAACATGTTTTATAGAGTGGTGGCAAGTACAATAAAAAGAACAGTATAACATGCTTTACAGAACAATAGCAGGTAGAAACAGGAATAATATAACATGTTGTAGAGAACAGTAGCAGGTAGGAATAGGAATAGAATAACATGTTGTCAAGAGCAGTAGCAGGTATAAACAAGAATAGTATAATATTCTGTAAATGTAAAACAAGCCTGTACGCCTGTGGGATCCACTGTTTCTTAAATATAACAAGCTGAAATGTATTGCAAAAAGCGAAGTCTGGAAGAAAAGTCGTCCGGGAAATCCGAAGAAGAGCGTAACAACGACTCATGATCGAAAATTCGAGAAAATCAACAAGAAAAGACTCAAATGAACATCCTCAAAAATCTCAGAGAAATCTTGAAGAAAAGAAAAGAAACACGAGTGCTCTGTCCAAAGCTTCGATAAAATAAAAGGTTCGGGTAAGGGGGACCGCAAGCACTCGTGTAGGGCTAGACTCAGATATATGTATATGTACTCGAGGGTCCACGAAGGCTACTCGGTCACCCGAATGTATAGAACCCGCCACTCGTTTAGGAGTGTGTCCTGATCCTCACCTAGAAGACTATTTTCCAACCTAAACAGGTATTCTTCAGGTGGACAATCGATTTTAAAAATGTATTTTAAATTTAATGTTTTTGACATGCACATAGGTCTTAAAAAAAGAGATTATCAAATTTTATTTTATAGCGAAAAATATATATATATATATATTTTTTAAATAGGTTTTAACAATTTTTATTGTCCACAAATCGATTACGCTGTCGGACGTGGGACTGCCAACTACCAAAGGAGGTTCGAGCCAACTCCCGCTAGACTTATGTCGGTGAAGGATACCGTTATTCTATTGTTCATCAAATACCTGGATCTTGATGTTATAGGATAAGACATTTTTCTGCTCTATTTTCGGTGTGCCTTTATCATCACCACCCTACGCCCCAAAACAAACTACTTGCGACCTTGCTTGATGGTTTCACATATAGCAAAAGACTATACGTGAACACTTATGCATCAGATATAAGCATCGAAAACCGAACCAAGAAGCAAGGAAATAAAAGAACAAAAATGGGGTGAGAGAGAAGAGATACTGATCTATCTAAAACACCGAAAAGGAGAATGGGTCAGCTCTCAAAAACTCCTATCAAGAAGACCTGGAAAAGTAGGGCCCGAGGTCTTTCCTAACAAACTGTAGTGACTTATGAGTGATCTTTTAATATATGCAAGGTGATCACTATAGGGAGTTCACATAAGGAAGAGACAACTAAAAATGCAAATTTTATATTGCTCCAAAAACTGGATTACAAAGTGCATGTGCTTCAAAATACATTTTCCTCATAAAGTACAATGAGTACATGGAAAAGAGGATAAGCCAAATATCTCTTCAAGTATCGCCCATATATAGGGGCGTTGGATAAGATCCATTTGCAACAATTAGCAATGAAAGGTAGCTTAATTTTTAGATGAAGGGCTGCCGGACTCTAAGGGTCAACACGTAGNCTAGAGGGCTACTTCCCAGCCTAAACAGGTATTCGTCAGGTGGACAATCGATTTTAAAAATGTATTTTAAAATTTATGTTTTTGACATGCACATAGGTCTTCAAAAAAAAGAGATTATCAAATTTTATTTTATAGCGAAAAATATATTTTTATTTTTTAAATAGGTTTTAACAATTTTTATTGTTCACAAGTTGATTATGCTGTCAGGAGTTGGACTGCCAACTACCTAAAGAGGTTGGAACCAACTCCCGCTAGACTTATGTCGGTGAAGGATACCGTTATCCTATTGTTCATCAAATACATGGATCTTGATGTTATAGGATAAGACATCTTTCTGCTCTATCTTCGGTGTGTCTTTATCATCACCACCCTACGCCCCAAAAAAACTACTTGCGACCTTGTTTGATGGTTTCACGTATAGCAAAAGGCTATACGTGGACACTTATGCGTCGGACATAAGCATCGAAAACTGAACCAAGAAGCAAGGAAAGAAAAAAACAAAAGTGGGGTGAGAGAGAGGAGATATTGATCCATCTAAAACACCGAAAAGGAGAATGGGTCAGCTCTCAAAAACTCCTATCGAAAAGACCTGGAAAATTAGGGTCCGAGGTCTTTCTTAACAAACATAAAATGTCACTTTGCGCTGATTTTTCAAACCCCAAAGGCGTAGGATTAATCAAATCAACCAAATGCTCTCCCAAATAAAGCTTGCAAATCTTCCCGAAATCCCAAAGTTTATATCAAAATCTTCCAACTTCCGAATTAATCCATAGCCTCACATATCAAATAAGCATAAAAAAAATCTTCCCATAAAACCAAATAAATGCTCACGGTCGGGGTTACTACAAAGGGATGAACAGCAGGTAAGGCTCTCGGCCAGGGCAACAAAAAGGAAAGGGGGGAGCTTTTAAAGCTCTCGGCTAAAGAAACCCAAAGCCAAAAGAGGCTCATGGCTAAAGACAACAAGGAACAGCTGCTAAAGCCCATGACCAAAGGCATCCCAAGGCAAAAGTAAGGCTCACGGCTAAGGCAACCAAAAGAACCGCCAGTGGCTACTATATTCCTTCGGCATACATAAGAGGATTTATGTGATAATTGTAATTTTTTGGGATGGCAAACTTGATTCATCAATAACATTCAAGCCCAACGAGAATGACTGAATCACACCAAACAAACTCCAATAGGTCTCACGAGTAGGGACTGTAAGAGGAGCAAATCCCAATGGTGAGCTCACGGGCAGGGCCAAAGGGGGAGGCTGACTCAACCACATCAGAAACCCACGGCTAGGGACCAAGCAAACATCAAACTGCAGCCTTATAAACTTCTAAAACCGTAGGAGTTAAGGCCAACGGATATCAAAACCAAAACCACCCCTCGGGTAGGGGCAGGACAAGCCAAACCGAGCCACAGTCAGAGCCAAACCGAGCCACAGTCAGAGCCAAACCGAGCCACAGCTAGGGCTTGAACCCAGGCCACAACAAGGACTAGAAAACATATCTATGCCTTCAAGACATCAAAATATAGGACGACCATATGTCTCAAACAAGAACAGCTATGGAAATCCAAATTCAAAATAAACTTTTCCACAATATGTATAATTAAGCCAAAGGACATTCACAAGATGCCAAAGCCGAGCCCAACAGGGGCCAAAACAAATGAAACCGAACCCTCCCACAGCTATAGAGCAGAGATAGGAATAAAGACCAGAAACGGGCTCTTGGATAGGAGCTAAAGCAAGCAAACCGAGCCCCCAAACAGAGCGAAAAGCAAACCCTTCAAAGCTCATACGTGAAGTTTAAACAGTTAGTAGGACGTTCTAACCAAAACCAAAAGCTCATCCTCAACAAAAATTAACATCCCATGCCCCTGCAATGAAAACTGAATGACCACAAAGACCCAAAACCGAGCCGTTCAAGGCCAAGACAAAGCCTGAGCATAAATTAAAATCCAATCTTTAGCAGAAATTAAAATTCTAGTCGTTTCAAGATAAAACTGAACCATTCAAAGCCAAGGGACAGCTCACGAGCTTTTGAAATATCAAGATATAGAGCCAATATATGTCTTAAGCAAGAACAATAACATAGAGAGTATATTTAGGCGCCCAACTTGAGTATTCCAAACATGAAACAACTTCCAGTAGGTATTTAAACAAAAGGATGTTTCACGAGGAGCTAGACCAAGCCCTCCAAATAGGTTGCAGAGCTTTTCAAATTAAATAAATTTTTTTGTAGCAAGCATTTCGAGTAAGGGAAAGCCACAGGAAGCCAAAACCGAGCCCCAAACATGCATGAAAGGCCAAATAAACTCTCCAATATCTCATGTTGGATAAGAATGAATGAAAAGCTTCATAATACATGTCCCAACATACTTGCAAGAGGAGCTACCATTGTCTCAAGGCCATATTTCAACCTTCATATTCATAGTAATATAAATATGTCATAGTTTCATCTCAAGCAAGTAGAGAAAAGAGAAATACTTATATCATGTCATATTTCCACCGTTTTAGGCAAGTAATAAACTTCAATTCCTAAAACATGCTCACATTTCCTTTTCTAGATGTTTGAATACCAAGTATTTCCAAAAATATAAGTGTAATATCATGCAAGTGTGCTATACCATCCACTGCAC
>NEWO01000244.1:852487-865383 GCA_003013225.1 Phalaenopsis aphrodite | reverse complement strand
TAAACCAAGCCCTCAAAATAGGTTGCAGAGCTTTCCAAATTAAATAATTTTTTTTATAGCATGCATTTCGAGTAAGGGAAAGCCACAGGAAGCCAAAACCGAACCCCAAACATGCATGAAAGGCCAAATAAACTCTCCAATATCTCATGCTAGATAAGAATGAATGAAAAGCTTCATAATACATGTCCCAACATACTTGCAAGAGGAGCTACCATTGTCTCAAGGCCATATTTCAACCTTCCTATTCATAGTAATATAAATATGTCATGGTTTCATCTCAAGCAAGTAGATAAAAGAGAAATACTTATATCATGTCATATTTCCACCGTTCTAAGCAAGTAATAAAGTCCAATTCCTAAAACATGCTCACATTTCCTTTTCTAGATGCTTGAATACCAAGTGTTTCTAAAAATATAAGTGTAATATCATGCTAGTATGCTATACCATCCACTGCACCAAGCTGGGGGGGCTCGGCAGAGAGCAGAGTCGAGTACAGGCAAGGCACAGAGCAGAACCGAAAACAGGCATAGGGGGAGGGAGAAGTACCTCTTTAATGTGAAATCACAGAAAGATGTTCTCTAGCCAAACTTTCCTCCCAACAGTGAGAAAAACTTAATTGAAGCACTAGAAATTCAAAAAAAGAATAAGAAAGAAGAGTGACAGAGAAAATTCCTCCTCATAACAAATTTTCGGCCCTTTGAAGCTTCACAGAGAAGCTCTGATATACGCTATGGGAAGAAGAAGCCAATGATTGAAAAAAATCCCGCAGAGATCAAGCGCAGGGGGCTCGGTCATACTGTTTGCGGCTCGAGGAGCCAACGAATGATGAGGCGGGATGGGCGACTGTGAGAGAGGGGAGCGCGGGAACCTTCGTTCCTATGTCTCGAGCTCGTGGGGTCACACAAGGGATCACAGCGGCTTAGGGCAGAGGCACGAGCGAGAGGCGGACGGGAGAAGGGGAATGAAATTAGGATTAGGTTTATGTTTTATTTATAATATATAATAATAAAATATTATTTATTATTATAAATAATACTTATACACATCTCCTTCTCCAGAAATGCCCTCGCGACGAAACAAACGTCTCTCCCAAGCAAAATCAATATTTTGGACTCGTCGGCGCAGTTTGTTTCGTCATCCGAAGTCGTCTGAGCAACTTTGTCGACGATTGGGACCAAAACACGTTGCATTCCGAATCTTATCAAAATTTCGGCTCGAATTCGACTAAAAAGGACGGCGAAGAGCGCAGCCAAATCAACGAGTAAAGTCAATCCTAAGGCCGGCAGTCCTATAAGAGTGCTCTCTGAGTTCCTTCGGAGTAGTATTACCTGCTAGGCAATAGCGGTCAAAACTACCACATGGAATGTCAAGTCGAGCGAAGAAAAGTCCAGAATTGCTAACGGGGAGGGCTCCTTCACTAGTTTTCTAGGAGTAGTCGACAGAAAGGTCCTACGGAGATCCTAGGCTATTAAGGAGGGGAAAGCTACATGTTGACCGAAAGCGAGGTCAACAGTAACTTTATTAAAAATCATACAATCCTGAAGCTATTTAAACTTTAGTTTTACTTCAATGGGTATGACTTCTATCTATTGTTTATATTTCAATCATTGAACGACTGAACTTAGTTTTCTTGATCATCTGCTTTTTGACTTGCTTCAATTGCCTTTTTCTTCATAATGATACTGCCTAGCCTGTAATTTCTGAGCAAAATATCTGAAGAATAATTGAAAATATATTTGAAGCTCTAAAATGTTTTGAGTTCTTTTACAATAATCTTTTTAGGCTAGAGGGAAATATTACATGAGCATCAACCAAATTGGAAGTGGTGCAAATTGGCGGCGAACAAATGGTCAACAGATATACTCACCAGTTCTTCTAGCATTTACCCATGAGGTACATCATCATTACTTCCTCCATATCAAGCTTTAATCGTGCTAACCAGAAATCATTATTCTTCATTCAGGATGAGAGAATTTGGAAATCTTCTCAAATTACGAAGGCTACTACTATGGATCCGAGTTATAGTTTACCTCCCAACGTTGCACTTATCACACTTGAGGTATGGAGTCCATCTATCCGAATAACATTTTACTGCTTAGTTGACGAGTGTATGTAATTGAAGGTTTATGTTCTTGCAGGAATTAGATGATGGCTCTGTCCTCCTGCGTCTGGCACATTTATTTGAGGTATCATATTTAGTGTTTTATTCTATTTTTTGCATTGATATGCTTTTCAGTTCAGATGTGGTGCTCAACACTTTTTTGCAGGCCGGGGAGAGTGTCCAAAATTCAGTATTAGCTGAGGTGGAACTGAAGAAAATCTTTGCTGGAAAAACGGTACGTGCATCTACTTATAATTTATGGATAGTAGTCTTAAATATATGCTCATTTATAGCTCAATCTAGATAGTTGACTTTCCTGTGTTCTAGGTCATCGTTAGCATCCTCTCTATCCTTTTTTTTATTTTTGGTCATCTTTATGGAATTACTTTGAAAAACATCTAACCATCTAATTGGTGTATATTCTATCACTGTTTGTTCATTTCAATGCTATAATTGGGCAATTGGGTATTGTGGCATTTTATGTTCGTAAGGTTATGCCTCGAGGTGATCTGGGATGTAAACCTCACAGTTTGAAAATTACGTAAGTCAAAATAAAGGGGTTAAAAAAATATATCTTAACTTGTAGATATATTAAAGAAATACATATTAACATTATGGCATAATAAAAAATGACAAATTATTTTTATATGAAATAAAAAGTTACATAAGCATCAAAATATCATGTAATAACTTGCACAAGAAATAAATATATTGTTAATCAAGTCATCAAACTAACATACAACCTGCAATGAAAATATTGAAAAATAAATAAGAGTAACATAAAATATTAAACTAAGAAGTGAGAGTAAGACATGAGATGAGTTTATCATAATTAACTTTTCTTACACATATTACTTAACTAATAGAATAACACTCATATATTTAAAAAAGAACATAACAAATAACCAACAGACAAATCAAGTCGAGGCAACTGCAAAACCATCGACAATAACAAGAGCAGCACGTGTCTAGTGTAGCGAAAACAGAAAGCAGTCGGACGGTATTAACATTTCATTTTACTTTATATAATTTTACAAAAATTTCCAATATATAAATGAACCACTAAAATTCACAAAGTGAAATAAAAATTAAATATCAAAAAATAACAACATAAGCTGAAAATTGTACCTTAAATCAGTACTAAATAGTATGTCAATATCTGAAGGAATAGTAAAAAGAAATTATAAACACAACATAACTAGTAAATATCAGGTGCAGTCCTCCTGTAAACCAAATCCCTCCTACCATGCATATTAGTCTAAAGTTTTTTTTTTCCGCAAAGAAAATATTAATTTTAACTTTAAATTTGACTTAATGAGTTATTATAATTTTTATATGCATTGAATTATATTATACTAGGCATGGATGACTAAAAGAAAATGCAGTTCATTACTTTATAAAACCTTGAATTTTTACTTTAATTTTATCATTTATGGATTCATTTTAAGTATTAACCATTTTAACATCTTTAATAGTCATAGCATGATTATCGTCATACTCGAATGTATTCTCAAAGATGTACCAAAAGTTACCCTCAAATTGACTCGAATGTATCTTAAAATTTACCCGTAAGTACCATAAAAAATGTACCCGTAAATACCGTAAAAAATGTACCCGAATGTACACTTTTACTATGTCATTTAACGTGCACAGGTACATCACATTCTCTGTCAGTACCATCTGGGGGTAATCCTGTATCACTTAATATTTACATTCATTTCATATCAATTTAAAATTTTCAAAGAATGGCTTTAGAACTTAACCTATAATCCTTATAAACATGCTCATCTCATAGAAAGATCAAAAGACATTACTAAAGGCTATCAAATGTGTCTTAATAGTTATCTTCCATTCATTTTCAGGACAAATCCTAATTCAACATTTACCACTTCTATGATCAACTTTCAAGAAAATGAAGGATCATAAAATTAGACCTAACATTGTCTTTAATTGTGGAATTGAAAACTTATTTTTACTGTATTTTTTGCTGATAGCTGTATTATCAACACAGTCCCCTTGAGTTATATACATATTTATTGGAGTCAATAAAGTTGTCTAATGCAAAGATTCAATTTTCTGCTTATAAATGCTTTGAGATGCGCTGCCTTGTGATATATTTCCATTTTTCTTGTGATTCCCGCTTTTTTTTTTCTTATGAAAATATTGCTTCCATCATTAGTAGAAAAAAAATACCCCATTAATCCCAAAATGAAATAATTTTAATTTCTTGTTGTCGGAAATGCAGATCAAGGAACTGGTAGAAACAAGCTTGTCAGCAAATCAAAACAAATCAGAAATGAAGAAAAGGAATTGGAGAGTTGAAGGAGACAGCACAAGCCATCCAGCTCCACTTAAAGGTGGTCCTGTGAACAATTCTACCTTAATTGTTGAGTTGGGTCCTATGGAGATTCGCACTTTCTTACTGAAATTCTAAGAACGTGCGTGCTGTAAATTTCCTGTGTCTTCATTTGAAAATATATCACATAATGCAATTCAACATTTTGATGCTAAATTCGCTAACAATTCAATGATGAAATTTTTACATTGTAATTAGGAGGGAGGTCTCATCTCCATACGCCACCTAATTCACATGCATTTACATGTCTAACACCTCTATTTTAGCATTTACATCTATACCACCAACTATTTCATATCACATTTGAAATCAGTATTTTAATTTTTAAAAAGTGAAATACAGCTTTTCATGCATAGGTAAGGTGGCATGTATGTACAAATAAAGTTTAGGTGTTAAATATGTAAATAAGTAGGAATTGAGTGGTTTTTATGGAAAATTCCAAAAAGAACTTGAAAGCAAAAAGGTCAACATTGATAATCCAAGTTAGGGGTGTATACGAGTCGCCACTCGATTTTAGCTTAAGTTTTATTAATGAGTTTAGCTGAGCTTGAGCTCAAGCTTAATTTTTCGAGTTTGAATTGGCTCATTAGCATGTTCTTTTGTTATAAGAGGGAAAAACAACCTAGTTCTTGCCTTAAATCATCCTACCAATTCATCGAAGCTTAACGTTGAGGAAAATATCTCGTTGCTTTAGTTATAAGAGGGAAAAACAACCTAGTTACGTCCTAAGCCATAAATTTAACTTCATTGAGGAAAATATTTCGTTGCCAAATGTTTAAAGCAACAACGACAAACGCCTCTCTTTGCATGAAACCAAGTCATGTACGTACAACTTATGATCAATATTATTATACGTTCGAGGCAGGTGTTTGTCTTCAATGCTTTCAACATTTGGCAGCAGAATATATATTTTTTTTTTCTAAATATATGGTGGATTTAAAGTTTAGAACTGTAATGTAACTACTGTGAATTGGGTCGATTTAAGGCAATAATTAGGTTGTTTTTATACTGACTTGGAGATCAATCTTTTTGCATATAGTGATGAAGTGTGCCTTGTATAAAAAAATTTATATAAGATATTCGGATTAAAATTTTAACAGGATGTGTTATTTTGAGATGGGTGTTATGTATAATAAATTAATTTAAAAAGAGGTGTTCACAAACATACCAAATAATTCTTATATATTTAGATATCTAACATTTAAACTTTCATATTGGCATGCAAAACACTCGAATGTTTAACATCACATTAAAAATATCACTATTATTATTTAAAATTGGAATATCTTTTAATGCATAAATTTTAATATTAAGGTGTCAAAAAGTAAATAACAGACGTGCAAATGCATAACAATCGATGTTGATATGTATATAAATTTCTCATTACAAATATGTATTTGATGTCATTACAAATTTTGTGATACGGCCTGAATCCTGAGGAAGTTATCACAAGTCTCGAAGTATTTTTTAACAAGAAATATTCAAATTTAAATTAAAAATTATCTAGTGTCATACTTTTAGCCAAATTATAGTCAAACTGACTGGTTAGATTAGAAAAACACAATGACATCAAAATTTATCTAGTCGGGCTCCAATTAAGCATGAATCAAACTATTAAGCCGCTTTTGAATGTGTTTTTATTTTTTGTTAGTTGGAAGGTCAATTGAATTTTAAATTTGATGAGTTTATAGTCAAATTGAGCGTAGAATCTAACGAGCCTAAGATCACTTAATTCTGACATCATTAGGTAACTAAAATGTTCACAATATGTCGTCTAATTATGGGAATCTATGATCTAGAATGTTTGATAGTGTTCTAGATTATTTTCTTATTTAAAGGGAGGTCAATCCTAAACTGAAAAATAGAGTTCTACCCCCTTAATGAATAGAGACCTAGACCTTGAACTAAAGGGGGACATGGACCTCAAGGATAAGAGAATGAACTAATTTACAGGGTTATTCCAAACCAAAGGCTCAGCAAACACTTCCTACTCTGCCAGTCACAAGCCACTGCTCGTCGGCTGTAATTGACCTCTCAGTCGCCCTTTGCTTATCGTTGTAAGTGTATCTTGCGAAGTAGCAAATACTTTGCGATGTAGTGGCGCACACCGAAGATGGTCTAATAACATGCCCAAACACAGTGTAACAATGCACCTTGAATCAATCTTAGTAAATTACCCATAATACGGATAACAAATAACACCATATTTAAGATCTAACAATGGATTGTGACTACCATATCTAGGATATTGTGACTTCTTATGGACTCTTGAAGTTCTCTCCTTGTAGCTCACCTTTACGGCCTCTATAACCAATTGATGTCATCTCAACTCACTATTTTGGCTTGTGTGACCAAATATGGCCTACGTGGCTTATAGTTCATGTGGCATCTAACTCTGACCTCTGTAGCCTATGGATGTTATTGCAACTCATCAATATGGCATATGTGACCAACTATGGCATATGTGGCTCATAGCTCACGCAGTTCCTAACTCCAGCCTCTGTGGCCTAACGATGTTATCACAGCTCAGCATTTCGTTCTATGTGACCAACTACGGCCGTCATGGTCAAAACGCATGTAGCTCCCAACTCTAACTTATGTGGCCTATGAACGTCATTGTAAATCACCACTATGACATATGTGACCAACTATGACCTATTTGGTTCACAGCTCGCCACTACTACCTATGTGACCAATTATAAGCTACATGGTTCACAACTCATTCAGCTCCCAACTTTGGCTTATGTGGCTTATACAAAATATTACAACTCACAATTACAGTCTACGTGACAAATTATGGCCAACGTGATGCACAACGCACGCAACTTCCAACTGCTTCCTTTTATGGTCTACAGATATTGTTGCAGCTCACCACTACTGCCTGTGTGACTAACTTTGACTTATTTGACTCACAACTCATGCAGCTCTCAATTTCTACTCTGTAGCTTATGGACTTATCGCAACTCACCACTACGACTTACATGATCAACTGCAGCCTTTGTAACTCACAGCTCATGCAACTCCCAACACTGACCTATGTGTCCTACGAATGTTATTGTAGCTCAATACTACGGTTTATGTAACCAACTTTGACCTACATGACTCGCAACTCATGCAACTTTCAACTCTGACCTCTGTTCTCTATGAAAATCATTACAACTCCCTACTACGACTACATTGATAATTGTTATCATTTCAACCATTTCGTTTTAGCCATTGTGGGCAACAAAGGCTCCCGAAGCTACTACCTACGACTTATGTTGTTAACTACTACTATGACTTTCAAGTCATACTTTACAACAATTAGGCACTACATTTACCATCTAAAAAATTCAAAGTGGACTATTACCTCCATAGCAATTGTCTAAAGCCTTTGTAGTCTGTTACGCCTATTGTTGTTGAAAAACCATTGTACATCAATTTTATATTTTCATCTTCCCTAATTCATGAGAATAGTTTACTATGTACTCATAATTACATTATGGATTACTTCGATTAAGTTAGGCCCCGTGCTTTCACGTAAAAAAAATGGTGTCCTCTCATATTTTTTTTCTATATCTGTGTGTACGTTGGATCTTGTGATATGCTGAGATGTCAATTTATTACTCTATCATCGCTAGGGGTATAAACGAGCTGAGCTCGAGCGAGCCATAGCTTGTTTGTGTTTGACTTGTTTAAATAATGTTTTGTTCGTGTTTGGCTCGTGTTCAAAATAGCACATGAATTATTTATTCGTGTTCGGCTTGATTCAAGCTCATTTGTTCGAATTAAGTTAGTGTTCGACTCGAATTTCAGCTTGAACTAAAATTTCAAAAAATAATTCTTTTTTATAAACATTTTCAATTGAGCATAAAATAAAATATATTTCTAGTTCAATAAAATATCACAAAAGAGTGCTTAAGTGAAGCTCAAAATTTAGAATTCTCTCACTTTCCTGTTGCTTTTACAGAAGATCAATGTTGGAGCTTTTCTCAAAATCACAAAAATTAAATGGACCATGCAAATAGACTTTAGGGACATTTGCATGCATGCCGCCAAATTCTTTTGTATTTACATTTTTAACCTCCCTGCAAGCAGCCGTGGAATTTTTGGAAAATGGGGTATTTGCATACAGACCACCTTAAATTTTATTTTTAAGAATCTGAAGGGTATTTACATACATACCACCAATTCTTGTGTATTTAAATATCTAACATCTAATTTTTCTATTTTACATTTTTATAAACAAAATTTTGTTTATCATTTGATTAACTTTTATATATCATTTATTTATTATATAATTAATTCGCGTCAAAACTGGTCCAACAAAGTTTGTCCATGTTTGGCTTGTTCATAAATTGAGCTAAAAAAATTTGTTCGTGTTTGTCTTGCGAACACGAGCTACTTAGCGAGCCGAACTCGAGCACTTCGAGAAGGACGAGCACCTAACCATTGTGGATCTTCTAGCACGCATCAATATTAAACCCATCTTAATAAATATTAAAAATTGATGATAATATTCTCTCCATCCGTCAAATTCTTGTATAAATTTATTTGTTGAAAATTATGAAAAAATTTTATTTTTAAAACCATCGTAAAACAGGTTGGTTTCGCCTTTGTTGCATGAAAATTAGTACGTAGTTTGTATTGACTTAATGCTCAATCTCAAAATTGAAATTAAGCTGCGAGGAAAAAAAATTGACTCTTTAACTTGGATTAACTTATTAAAAGTAGTTAATCCAATCTATGAGTTAGTTTTTTACTGACTGCATCCTACAGAATGCATAGTGGTCGTTAAAAACTTAGTTGACGTATGAATAATTGGAATGCAATAAATCATTATATAAAGCAATAAATCATTATTATTATTATTATTATTATATATTGTATGTTTGTCAACTTTGAGAGCAATTTTGTTTCCTTTTTTTATTTTTAAAAACGGAAAATTAAAAACTAACAAGGAAATATTGTTTGGTTATTTTTTTTTATTTTTTATGGGAACACTACTATTTCTAAAATATTAAAAACAGAAAAAACGTGTTTTTTGTTGTTTTGAAAACACAGGAAACAACCATCGCCTACCCCGTGTCTCTCGCATTATGTCTCTCACCCTCTCGTTCACGGATGGTCATTAAGGAGTTGTGGTCAAAGCCTTCCGGATTTTTCCTCTTCTCTGATATTGCACAGTGATCTTGTAGCTCATTTGCTCATCCTATTTCTAACAACCCGCTTCATCCTCCCTCATTTCCTCTGTACTAACGTAGTGTCACCCATCTTCTGGTCGAGCTCTCGGACAATGCATTCTGCATTTCCTGTGAGTTTTCATTTTCTAATCTTACTAACATTTTCTTAACTTGATGCCTTGCATTGTGAACCAACATTCTTATTCCTAATATGGGGTTTTTTTAAATTTCCTCATAAATAAAACACAAGCCTATAATGATCATTGTGTTTTCCCACTCTTCATTTCCCTCTTATTAATTCCTTTAATTTCTCATAACTTCTTGTTTGTTCTTTTTGAAATATGTCGAGAATATCATATGCTTTAGTGGTTACCACGAGATAGGTAGGGTGAGACTCCAAATCAAAAAATTTGAGAATAGCAGCGCAATAAATGTTACCAATTTGAATAGGAGAACAGAGATTCCTCAGAAGGCAAATGAGCCGTCTATACTGTGCGACATTGAGATTCTACTACTGATGTTCTCACCTAAGGGAAGCCTCAACTTTTGCTTGGGAGAACATAGGTACGTTGATATGTTATGTTCATTATCATTTTTTAATTAAATTTTAAAAATCAGAACTTTCAAACTATTTGATGTTGTTTAATGTTAGATACATTTTAATTTCGGTTAAATGATCATTTGTGTTATTATTGAACATATAAAATGTTATTTTCAAGAGAAATACTATTTATTTTGTGTTTTGTTAAAAGAAAAATCCCTTTGATATGTCATATTTACTTTATAGTTTGCTCTTTTAAAAAACCATAAAAAATACTCAACCAAACATATTTTATATTTTTTATTTTTAAAAATATATAAATCAAAACTGTATCAAGTGTGTTTTCTAGAAATATAAAATAGAAAACAAAACAAAAATAACTTAGACTAAAAACAAAAACAAAACAAAAAATAGAAAGTGATCCTGAATAAGCTCTACTATTTCTAAAATACTAAAAACAACAAAAACATGTTCTCAGTTGTTTTAAAAACATAGGAAACAACCCTCGACTACCTTGTTAATAAAGATATTTCCTGTTACAATGAGATATTAATCTATGTAGGATTTGAATGACTAAAAATATGATGATGTATTGTGACAAATAGAAGCATTCCTATTCTTTACCTCCTTCTAGTATTAACAAAGAACATTGGCTAATTTAGAGTTTTTCACCAGCTTGTGTAGTAGTGCTAAGCAGATTCTGGCCTCTTACTTCCATATTACCCATTGTGCTCACTTTATAGGATTTACTAGGGACATTTACAATCCAAATTCTGAACCAAATTAGAAAAAAAAATCTAATTTGTCACCCTAGAAACATCAATTCTACGTTCATCAAAACTTATCTCCCTATATATTTGCACTCTCCCTTATGTGATCGTAATGACTCTGCCCAGAATGAAGTGTAACACTCACTAGTTGGGTGAAATCATAGCCCTCCTAGGTCTTTATGTTTCTCAATGAATTTTAATCTCACAAGTGAATTTGTGAAGTCAATGAAGAATCGGTGAAAATGTCATCACAATTTTTAAAAGTAAAAAGAAATTTTTAATTCATTCTCATCCAACAAGATTAATTCTTAATAGTAATGAGAAAGAAAGAGAACTACACAGAATTCATGGAGAATAAAATAAAAACATCAAATTTTTATTAAAATTAAAGTCTCAGAAACAAAACTTAAACAAAAATATAAAATACCTTATGTTTTCTCCCTAACACAAATTTTGGAGTCTCCTTAAAGAATTCTCCACGCTCACTCTTACAACACAAAACACACATAAACTCACACTTAAACTCAAAAGTGGGACTTTCTAAAGCCTTTAAATGCCAAAAATTCCTATTTTTTGTCCAATTTCGTCCATATTAATAGATCTCTGAGAATAACCAAGAGTTGTTTCAAACACCCCTTCAAAATTTGACCAAATTCAATGGATCTTCTATAATGAAAGTTATTGGTGCTATAGCGCCACTTTGGTCGCCATAGCGCCCACTGCAATCATTTGTGACACTATAACGCCAGGGGGAGGTGCTATGACGTCATACAAATTGTACCATTTTTGCTCATTTTTCTCTCATTTTCTCCAAATGTCTATTCTATGTACTTAAAACCAAAAAGAAGCAAAATACATTATTTTAAAGTTCAATATCACTAAAACTATGCATAAAATGATCATAAAATATGTACTAAAAATAAGTAATTTAAGGTGGATATCTAGGTGTTGATGATGGTGGTTTGACTTTATTGTGTGTTTCTCTCTCTACTATTAGGTGTTAGTATTGATGGTTGGGTGTGGATGATGGTGGTTTGACTTTGGTTTGTGTCTCCTGTACTTTTGGGTGATAGTGGTTTCTTGTTGTTTCTTTGAATTTTTATTTTCATGTTTCAATTTGATTTTTTTAATTTTAGGATTTTTTTCTTGGCACTTTATTTTTATCATGTTATTTGTTCTGTTGTCATTATGAGTATCTTTCTTGATCCGTTTTGTTTACTAGTTCGGATATAGTTAAGAACAAAGAAGTTGCTTCATCAGCAATGTGGGATAAGAAAGTCACATACATATTTGCAACCTATGTATTAAGAAGATTGAGTTTGTAAATAGACCAACCATGTACTTTAATAAGGAATGGTGGTAGAATATTGCCAAGAGATTCAAAGAACTAACAGGAAGGAGGAAGGATAGACAAAATTCAAGAATAAGTGGGATCAGTTTGAAAAGGTTTGGAAGTTATGAAAGGAACTTAAATGGAGATCCACGAGATTGGGTTGGGATCCTATCAAACGGACTATAATGCTTCAGAGCAATGGTGGAATGAGAAACTACAAGTAATACATATACCTCTAAATGCTTGTATTTTCGTTTGTCATCCATGTTATTCTGTTTTAACTAATATGCTTCCAGGAATGTTGCAGGCAGTCCTAGCTACAAAGAAATTTAAGATGAATGACATTAAGCCAAACCTGTAAGATAAGTTGAACCTAATGTTAGGGGGGATTGTCACGACGAGCCTACATTCGTTGAACCCAAGTGAGCAGAGGTTTGCAGGCATACCAGATGACTTGGTAGCCCAGTAGGTGACCAGAGGAAAAAATGTTGAGATTTTCATACCTATTTTATACAGTTTTTAAAGATATTGCACTTTAAGGAAATGCATTTTTGATGTTTTGTTGCATGAATGATGAATTAGGGTCATTGGAGAAAAAAGATGCAAAAAGGAGCAAATTTGGAGCGAAAAGGA
>NEWO01000244.1:823631-839240 GCA_003013225.1 Phalaenopsis aphrodite | reverse complement strand
TTTTATTTCAATTGACTATTATTGATAGATAAGTAAATTGAACTTCGTTGTTGTGATTAAAGTATTGCTTTTCTAAAATCTTAGTTTGCAGTTCTAAACCACTCCCTGTGGGATCGATATCTAGGATTCCATTAGAGCCTTATATTACTTGAACGATATGTATACTTGTGTTGATAAGTATGACTTTACAATTATTAAATATTTATTAGGTCCATATTTATCTTATATTTTAAGCATATCAAAAGTCGCCGGTCAAGTTTTTGGCGCCGTTGCCAGGGATTTAAATCTTCTAGTAGCGCTGTCAAATTCTTGTATTTGTTGGTTTATAAAAAAGTCGGTCAGTAGGTTATTGGGCTAGGCGAAGGCCTATGAATAAAGTTGAGGGACATCGAGTCCACATGCCAATCAAAGTGACCCAGGGTGGAGAAAAAAAAATATGAAAAAGATGCTTTCGTCAGAAGCTCAATAGATAAGTTGATAGAAGTATGCAGCTCAACCCGGAACTTAAACCGACACCACCATAGATGACTTTCTTGGAGTTTTAGATACACATCCTGAAGTTTTTGCTAACGTGATCTTTATATACACATCCTGATAGAGATTTGGGTTAGATTTTAAAATGGAGTTTTAGACATGGAGTTTTAAAAATGGAGTTTTAGATACACATCCTGGAGGACATTGTATCTATTGACATGCGCCGTCTCGATTTTAAAATTAATATTATCATAATTTTAATAAGTTTTTTTCCTTTTTTTATTAAGCTTGATGCATACTATTAAGTGAGGAATGTTTCATTTTTTTTGTTATGTATTTGTCTTCTGCTTCTATAGTATCAAATATATTGTCATGACAATTCAGGTACAAACAACATTACTTAATATGAGCAGATTGGTCATTTATCCGTAATCGGTTGCAAGTCAGTTGTTTTCAAACATCTACCATAAACAACCAGTCAGCTTATAAGCTGCTGATATGCAGCTTATCAGCAGATTATTCAATAAGCTTCAACTGCCCCAAACAGATCCTCAAACTTCACATCTTAAAAGAATGATATTTATTATGATTATCTTCTTATTATTGTATTTTACTACATTAACCACGATAATAGCCACCAAAATTGTATCCAACATATTTGAATTATATTAAAAAAAAAATTTGAATCATATTCGAACAACATTTAATCCTTATTCAACCCTCTTATTTAACCTCATTCAATTTCTTATCATAATATCTTCGACTCATTTTCAAGTGATATTCATATTTTATTCAAAAGATGTCGAGAAGCATGCATATAATTCAAATAAAATTAAAATTATTTATGGTAAAATAAGAATGTTTTAATCTATAATGAATTTGTTGATATGATTCCTTTACAAAACAAACATGAATCAATTTTAATCTATTTTTACATCATAAATTTTCTGTTAATTTTATTTATTTTAATTTTTAAGTGGTTTCCGCCAATCGCTTCGCCAGGCCCATTATAAATAATTTTTCAGACACTACGCGTCCGATACGTGGCCGAAATCTGCACCACCGCTGGCAGTTACCGCTCCCGCCTCCGTCTTCCGATCGACACGTAACGCGTCACCCCCTCGGATCCCTTCTCTCTCCCCCAAATCTCCATTTTTTTTTCTTCTAAGCGAAGTCACCTGCACTGCACTTATCCCACCTATCAGTTATATATAGGGGAATCCAATTCTCTCACTGCCAATTCTTCTTCTTCCATGTCTTCTCAGAATCAAGCAAAACCTTACCCTAAAGTACTCGATTCCAATCCCGAGCTCGACTCTGCTTTCCTCTCAAACCCTAACTCTAAACACTCGCCCTCTTCTCTCTATCCCTCTCTCGATCAACCATCGTCTTCAATTTCTTCCGATCCTAAATCCTCATCCTTCTACCCAACCGTCGACATGAAGGATCTGGCTAATTTATTCCACGATTCCGACACCACCGCTCCCACACTCCCGCCGCCGGTAGAAGAGATCTTTCTCCGCATCCCGGGCGCCATTCTCCACCTCATTGATCGCAACCAAAGCGTTGAACTCGCCTCCGGCGAGTTCACGGTTGTTCGCCTCCTTCAGGGCGAGAGTATAGTTGCTGTCCTCGCCCGCGTCGGTGCCGGAGATGACCATGACGATTCTGGCGTCCAGTGGCCGCTTGCACACGACGAAGCATCTGTCAAGCTGGACGATTCGCACTACTTCTTCTCCCTCCACGTCCCTAAGACCGAGATCACTGAGCAGGATGATTCGGATGGGGTTCTGAACTATGGTTTAACTTTTGCTTCGAAGGGGCAGGGGAAGTTGCTGAAGAAGTTAGACGGTGTTTTAGAAGCCTATAGCAGCTTTTCTGTGCAGAAGGTGCCTGATAAAGCTTCCTCGTCGGCGTTGGATGGGTCGGTAGCGAAAGAGGTGACGCCGGCAGAGGTTATGTCTGTTGGACCGAAGAAGGAGATGATTGAAAAGAGATCGGAGGTTTATTGGACGACTCTTGCCCCCAATGTGGAGGACTATAGTGGGTCGGTTGCGAAGGCGATTGCTAAAGGATCTGGACAGCTTATAAGAGGAATTTTATGGTGTGGGGATGTTACAGTTGATAGGCTCAAGTGGGGCGAGGAAATGATGAAGCGTAGAACGGGCCCCTGCTCCCAGCCGACGGAGGTTAGCAAGGATGCTTTGAAAAGAATGAGAAGGTTTGAGTTTTTCCTTGATTATTTAGATTTAATTTGTTCGTGAACTGAAAGTTGAATGTCTTTTTTGATTATTTAGTAGTTTTTTGCTTATTTTTACAGGGTTAAGGCGGTAACAAAGATGTCTGAGAAAGTGGTATCCGGAGTTCTTAATGGTGTCGTTAATGTATCTGGATTTATCACGGGCTCTATTGTAAATTCGAAAGTAGGAAAGAAATTCTTTGGACTTGTTCCCGGGGAGATTGCCCTTGCAACTCTGGAAGGATTTGGTATGTTGCCATTTTGCATAACCTTTTTCTGTTTGATTTTACTGCGGTTTAGTTTCTCACTTTCCGTATTTAATGAAAAGATTTTTTTTGTTTTTTACAAAATGAGGGTCTTTTTCCCGAGGAGATTGCCCTTTTTGGTAATTCACTAACCTCGCCACTTGGTTTTGGAGGGTCGAATGAGGAACTAAACGAAATCGAAATGGCTGAGAGCCGGAAACATGAATCTTTTTTTTTTCCCCAGCATTTACATGCATATCACTCAAAGCTCATGCATTTTTATATCCAACACCAACATAGCTTGTTACATTTATACAGTCCAAATATCACAGATTGCATAAAAAATGCCACCATTTAAACGACTAAAGAGTAAAATTCACTTTTTTTTGTAATAGGTAAATTGGCATTTATGTTGAAGTTTAGGTGTTAGATATGTAAAGACATAAGAATGGGGTGGAATGTATATATATCTTATGAAACTTAGTGCTGTGGAGTTGATTTTGTTCTCGCACCAAATATATTTTAATCAAATTGGACAGAAGCAGACATCTATATTTTGAGAACCCTTTTTATATTTTTGAAGTGTTGATGCCCCTTGGCACCTTTTCTTTCTTGTAATCTTACCACGACTGTCATCAGTCTTTTATATTACGGCTTTTTTTTTGGATTTTGATTTAGTTTTTTGGGTTATTAAAATTATAATATTACCTAAAGTGCTGATTCTCTCTACCTATGCAGGTAAGGTTTCTGATGCCGTTGAAGTGATGGGTAGGAATGTGTTGCAGACATCATCAGTTGTGACAACAGGGCTTGTGTCCCACAGGTATGCCTTTGTTACCACTTGAAACTAGCAATGTTAATTAATTACAACTTTCCTTGCATCTAATTTTTACATTATTTCAAGTATTTTAGGGTTTCTTGAGATCCTATAATTTATTTTTTTTTTTTTTTCCAATTCCTTTTGTTATTCTTCATTTATTTAGAGAGAATTGTTATTTTTGTATGGAAATTTACACATCTTGAATCTTATTTTTTTCTTATCTTACACGTAAACTTTTATGTTTACATTTTTTTTAAAAGAAATACACATTTTGAAGCAAAGGTTTAAAACGCCAAAATGCTGTGTGTAAATATGAAAGTTTTGGTGTGAGATGTGTAGATACATAAAGATTGTGTGCTATTTATGTAAATACCCCATTTTTTGTATCATTAAACTTCACAAATAGTAGTTTTATCTGAAAATTTGTTTGCATTTTTTTTAGAAGTGAAATACACATTTTCTAGCAGAGGTTTAAAACACCAAAATGCTATGTGTGTAAATATGAAAGTTTAGGTGTAAGATATGTAGATACATAAGGATTGTGTGCTATGTATGTAAATATCCCATTTTTGTATTATTAAACTTGACAAATAGTAGTCTTATCTGAAAATTTTTTTTTTTTAGCTGGCTGATTTGGTACTGTTGGTGTTACAGATATGGGGAACAAGCTGGGGACATGACGCATGAAGGCCTTGGCGCTGCGGGGCATGCGTTAGGAACTGCTATGGCTGTCTTTAAGATTCGTAAAGCACTCAATCCTAAGAATTCTGTTAAACCCAAGACTTTGGCGAAGTCATTTGCCAAATCAGCTGCTGCTGAGATGAAGGCTAATAAAAGCAAGTGAAAAAATGATGGTTTCTTTTTGTTTTTTGCCCTTACAACCTGCAAAGCTACTGCATGCAAAGAGATTGCCTAATATTAAAGTTTGGCTGCTTTGTACAGTTTCGGGTTTCTTTCTTTGTTGTTTGGCATGTATTGCGTCTGGATTGCAGTTTATCCAGTTTGAAATCTCCAGTCATGAAATTGTGAAGTTAGCAATTACTGAATTGAATCCTTTGTTTCAGTGTGATGACTTTGGACTTATTATTGGATTGATTTATAATTATTGAGCATTTTGTTATATTATTACAGTATCCCTGTTTTTTCTTATCACGGTAATTGTTACTTAATTACGTATGTTCAAATATCATACTGATAAAGTAAATGTCGTCGGGGAAAATTTAGCTTGCATTTGTTATATTCACATAATAATTTTGTCGAACTCGTTCAACAAATTATTTACTGTAAAGCTTTGTTGAATGGACTCTTATCATAGTTCTCAATTTGATAAAACAATAAGAAAAAATAATGTCTTACTTGCAAGATATGTAAATGTATGTCTTGTTCTAGCAAAAAAAGATCATCGAGTAACTGGTATCCAAGTTAGATATTTTTTTCACTTAGATGTAGGGATGTAAATGAACCAATGTACTAGATAAACAACTTAAACTTGGCACAATTAATACTATTATATTTATTTGAATTAGTAAATAAACAATTTTGAATATTTTTTTTTTAAAGGGGAAATTACATGCATAGCAAATGAAACATTGTTAGTTAAAAAATCTAGCATTTATGTAATGTTTTTGCGCATTCGACAAATCAACCATTGAGAATTTTAAGGAAAAATGGAAAATATGGTTTGGGGTTTTTTAATGAATTTTGTTATTTGAGTGAGAATTTTAAAAAAGGATGAACAAGCTTGCTAGATTTGTAATTAACAATGTTTTAGATGCTATGTATGTAAATTTCCCTTTTTAAAAGTGGAAGGTTAAATAAACCTATTTTTTGGTACTTTTTAATTTCACATCAAAATCTCCAACTTGTTTATTTTTATATATATCATCTTATGATTTCTTCTTTCCAAGTTAATAATGAATTAATCAATAATGATCCAGAAAAGAAATGAATTAGAACGATGAGAATATATGAGGAAATAAACAAATAAATTAAAAAAAAAATGCGAAAAAGCTTTGCAAGTTAATATCATGTGATAGATCAAGAGTATATGTCCAAAATAGAATTGAATTGAACTACTTAGAAAAAAAAAATTCACGAAGAGAATCCCTATAAGGAATACTTAACTAAAGAACAAAAAAAAAAAAAATTGTTTTAGGGTCAAGAGCAACTCCCGAAGGGACGTATCCCTTTGGTTAATTACATTTTATGGGATATTCAATAATACTATCAATAATAGGGGTCCTGCATGTATTTTTATGATTACTAGTGAAAAAATATATGTTAAAAGAATGTGGTTATCTCAACCAGGAGCATCTCGCCATCTCCGAAGCCTATACCAATCCACATAAGAGAGGGTGAATCCCTCATATCCACAAATGGATGGCGGCATGTCGACAAGCAAGACCCGCCTTGGAAATAACCGATCGAATTAACAAGAACACCCTATACTTTATAGCTCACCGGGTCATAAAGGCAGAGAGTGAATCACCATATTTCAAACGTGTGGCAACTTATCAACAATTTGAGTCGTCGAGATGACATCAACAGTCACAAAGAGACGATATGGCTTAAAGGGGCCCACAAAATGAGAGTGGAGAAATCCTAATCAAGTAGAGATAGTTGATTATAATACTAAGGATATGTCATTCCAAGTTATTAGGACCCTAAGTCTAGCTGACCGTGAAGGTAGCCGACTCAACCCAAACAGAGGTATCTTATCAGCAATCCATGTATTATGTCATTCTAGGAGGCCTCGGTAGCTCCAAGATTAATAGAAAGAGCTCTAAAGCCCTATGAAATTCTATATATAGAATTTACAGAAATGAGACTACGCCTGTCAAAAAAGTGGCAAATATGCCTCCAGATATGACAGAAAAGAGACGTCCAACTATAAAACTAAAAATACTCCCATAAAGGACTTATACCTCGTCGGGTCAGGGAAACCTTTAACACCCTAATCGCGTTAGACGACCACCTAGATATAAATTATTTGCTTGGCTTGTCAGATGGAAGAAACACGGGGTTTCTCCTTGGGACAAGCAAATATGATGCAGTTTTCTAGAGCGATTAGTATGAATTGGGCTATAGTCATGCAATGCAAATCATTTTAAAATCGGCACGAATGTCATGCAAAAAAGTAAAATGTTGGTTTTAAATAGTTTTAATATTTTAATATTACATTTTGATTTATCTCAATCTTCTATTATTAGGTTTTATAGAAAATAGAATATTTAGGTCCTTAAAGAGTCTAAATTGTATTTCACATGATTTTCAAATAAACCTCAATTAGAAGAAAGTGAAAAGGCATCACGCAGCACAAGATAAACAAGCCAATTGAATAAACAAATGAACTGGTTGTGTGCTGCCGGGTCGACAAGATATCCCAGAAAAGCAAAATGGGTAGTTAGGCTTTGTATATAGGTGTATGTACTTAATTATATACATCAATATGAAATTCAGAAGTAAGGTATGGAACACAATAAGTTGCTCCTAGTCCTCGTCATGCGGTTCCGCGCATCAAGTGCCTTAGAGCTTGTGCACATACTTTATTTTTTAAACAAACCCTACATAAATACTTTAAAAAGTAAATAAGAAAAAACGAAATGAAAGACTCGAACTGCAGGGAAACGTTTTTGCATGGTGCATAGCATGCAATTATACCTAAGAACTATAAAAATGGGTTACTGGGAATAAGTTTCTTCTTATGCATATGAGAAGGTCAAAAGGCAAATTAGAAACCTATGATTTTAAGTTTTGTTTAACTTTATGGCATTTCCGAGGGTTCCTTCGATCCCCTATCAAATCTGTAAAATCCTATCATAATATGTTTATTCTTTCAGGATTTTGTGTTTAACATATTTGTTTCACAACAAAATGGCTAGAAGTCATAGATCATGAAAAGTATTAACATTCAAATTGGTCATATAAATAAATAGAATCCCAAAAGTCAACCAATAACATAAAGTCATAGAAGCTCATAAAATCTTATATGGAAAACATCTTGAAAAAGCAACAATAAAATACTAACCCTGTATCACAGAGACATGAAAGATAAATTAGCCACGCATCGTAAAGAAAACCATAAACAAGAAAGTCATTTACTTTATCGTTATAAGAAACAAAGAATTTTAGAACTTAAAATTAAGATTTGTTTTCTCCACAAGAGTAGAAGCTACCTCTCTCATATAAGACTTTCAAGAACAATAAGAACTCCAAGAAGAAGAAACGTAAAACAACCCCTATAGGTTTTGACCCAAAGAGAAGAAGAAAATCATAGGGGAGAACTCTTTCTCAACATAATCCCTCTCTTCTTACAGTTTAAAACTGTCCAAGATGTCGTAGTCTTGTCTCTATAAGTATGTATATATACATATATATATATATATATATATATATATATATATATATATATATATATAGTTATAGCCAAAGCTATGCAAATGTAAGAAAAATCCTTCCAAATTCGGTTCAGCGTATGATCCCGATGTCCTATATAGATGTTAAATGTGATGTATGCAATTATATGCTTAATTTCCTTAATAATGATTCTTACTTTGCAACAAAGTCAAAAACTTGATCCCAAGTAAAAGCTAGGTAATTTTTTCACTATGAAGCAAATAAGAATAAATTTATAATATTTAATTATGGATATTACACAAGTATAGGTATTGTTATCAAGTAATATATAACTTTTTGATTAAGCCTCAAATAGCAAACCCATAGGGATAAATACAATATGCAACTTTACAAAACAAAAGAAATTAGATAAAAAAATTCTATTTAGCAAAATATTCTTACTTAAACTCTAGATACTAAAAAATGAATGAAAATTTGATTCTTTTTATAAATTTTTTATAATTGAAAATAAAGTAAGCAACTAATTAACTTAACTAAATACTTGCAAGATGAGGACAATATAAATAAAATATCTTGTTCATTATTATGAATCAGTAACAAATATAGAAATTCTGTTATGGAAGTATTCTCATTATGTTGTGTCAAATAGACGCAATCGTATTCGTTACTCTTACCAAAGATACTATAAAGAACATTAGCTACTCTATAGTTTGAATAGTCCTGATGACCAATTAGGTAGGAAAAATATTAGTTCTCTAATACACCTAAAATATATAGTATTTTTAGACACATTTTTATACCTATTTTTGAGATATTGCATTTTAATGGAAGTTATTTGTGTGTTTTTCTTTTAAATACAAGTAAAAGGGTGAAAAATGGTAAAAGGAGTGAAAAAAGATCAAATTTGGAGCAAAAATGCAAAAATGGTGCAAAAGTGTTTTGGCGCCTAAGCTCTATATTCGATGCTTAAGCGCTGGTGAACAAAGAAGGTCGCGCCTAAGCGCTTAAGCGCCAAAGACAATTATTTGACTGGTTAATTCATTTTGACAAATTTTGAAGGGACATTTGAGGCACCTCTTGGCTAAAGAGGGTGATTATGACCACTAGAAATGAAAATATTGTTAAAAGACTTGTGAAAAGAGGCATCCCTTGGAAAATATATCGAATCAGGACACATTTTGAAGAGATACCAAAGCACCTCTTGAAAAATTATAAAAGAATGAAGTTGAGAGAAAAATGGGGGGAGTCCTGAGAAGTTATAGAAATAGTTTGTGGAGAAACTTTTGGAGAGATTTTTCAGGCACCACAAATTTACTTTTTCCTTTTTGGTTTTAATTTTATTGTGAGATTTAAGAGTGTTGTAAGAGAAAAGAGATTCAGAGGAACTTCAAGAGTTTCGTCTTATATTACTTTTCCCTGTGGGTTTGATATTAGGGGCTTAATAAAAAAGTCTCATATTACTTGATAACGATACGTATACTTGCGCAGTATCCCAATATATATATAAATTAAAAAGTTAAATTCTTATTTTCTTCAGGATCAAGGTTTTGGTGCTTTTGCAAAGTAAAAAAGATAAGGGAAGAATATAATTGCATACATTGTTATACTGTTGCATATAAACAACCAGGATCACTCTCATGCTAGAGTTATCTCTTCTCCCTCCACCTAGGGGCTAACATCTCGCATTAGAACCTAAAAATATAAATTAAATTAGGGGCTTTAGCCTGTCATTCTAAAGTTCTCTAATTCTACACCCTTCAAAGTTTATTTCCCTATTTATTTGTACTCAAACCCATGAACTACATTCTCATCCATGAAATCAGATGTGATTCTTACCATTTTTGACTGAGACAAAACCATCTCGGTTCCTACATGTTCTCACAACATGTATTGACAACTTAATTTGTCAAATCAAGAAGTAAATGAAGTATAAGGTTTAAAACCATCACAATTTCTTCCAACATTAAAGTATAATACTTCACACAACTTCCTTTTAATACTTAATCATTGTAAGGAAAAAGATAAATAAAACTACTCAGAATTCATAGATAAAACACAATCACACTTGAGTTTAAAAGTAAAAATCATGCACAAAAATAAGAAATCTAAATTAGAACCAAATGTAGTGACAAAGATAAACACTTATCTCAAATCCTCTACACAAAATGTCTTGTTCCATTGAATTCTCTTCCTTAACTCACAATACAAACTAAAACTCAAAATAAAAAGAAAAGGTGGCTGGCGGCAGCGACAATTACTTGGAATAAATGGATGATTGGTTGTTAAATGTGGATGGCCTCTTTCTTTGATGATCCAAGTTTTCTTTAATAAAAATCCAACTGGTGCCTTAGTATCTCTTCAAAATGTGTCTTCATTTAATGAATCTTCTAGACATTGCCTTCTTTCAAAAGCCAAATGAATGAATTTTCGTGTTCATGAACTATTTCCTATGTTTTTACCAAAGTTTGCTTCAAACACCTCTTCAAAAATTCATCCAAATTCAATGAATCATCAAATAACTACTTCTGCCACTTAAGCATGGGGTACCAGGTGCTTAGGCACCACTCTCTCTATATAACTAGCGCGTAAGCGCCAGTCTTGGGCGCTTAGGCTCCTCTGTTCATTTTTGCACCTTTTTTATTTTTGCTCTAAATTTGATCCTTTTTCACTCCTTTTACTATTTTTCATCCATTTGATTGTACCTAAAAGAAAAACACACAAACACCTTTCATTAAAGGGAAATATCTCAAAATAAGGTATAGAGATGTGTACAAAAAGACTATATATTTTAGGTGTATCAAAATTCCCAAAACTTAAAATGTTACTTGTCCTCAAGTGACACTTCATTCTTTAAAAACTGAATAAGTATATTATGTATATGAGTTTCTTTAAGAGTTCTAAAATTTTGATGTAGAAATATAGCAGTCGAATTTAGAAAAATATTAGTAAATGAGACTAACTTAGAGTTTAGAAATTTTTTAAGGTTAAGAAGCCTGAAAATATGAGTTTCTATCGAGTTCAGAATTATTGTAGATTCTCCAATTATAGGGTTTAGGCATTCTATTGTCTCCGTTTAAAAAAAGTTATTAAACATAATTTTACTTACTATATTACATCCTTAAACTTAAGAGTTTATCAAGTCTTATACTTTAAAAAGATCAGATGTGAAACCAATTTTTTATTAGACACTAATCCTCAAGCTTCTCCTCCCATTTTCAACTTTTCTTTTTATTTTCTCTTCTCCTTTTTTTTTTCTTTTTCTCTTTTTCAGGCAAGTATTACTATATCTGGATATGCATTTAATGATTTTGAATTCTACTCTTCCTTTCCCAAAGCAAAGTGTTGATATATTTCCTTCACTTAAAAACATAGTAATAGTTTTTGAAAATTACATTCAATAAAAGAAATTTAAGTTTTGAAAATAAAAGTCTAATCCTTTTATATTTTTCAAAAATACAATTTCTCCATTAAAGATAATTACACTATATTTATCATTTCGATACTAAAAATTTTTTACTTTTAGTTTTTCTTCATTACTATAATTCTCTTAATAATTCTCTTACGCGTTTCTATACTCAAAATTTTACTTCCATAATATAACTTCATATACATGATCATTTTTCTTCAAATCAAAATTAAATTTATTTGAAATACATTTGAGAACAAATAAATTTCAAGTTTTTTTTTTAAAAATTCATCCCTATCCTCAATTTAATAAAATAAAACATTTTAGCATCATATGTATATATTGGCAGGAATGAAACTTAAAAATTATATGCTAACAGGAATTTTTATATCCTAATATACAAGTACAAAAATTAAAAATAGGAGTAAAAATTAAATTGATCAAATTTTAATTTACTTAACATAGATATTCATTAGACTTCTATGCGGTGGTGGATAACATAAAAAGCAAACAAACAAACTAACAAACATTCACAACTGTAACATAAAGAAAATTTCTGGTAGTTAATTGAAAATTTTAAACATGAAGTTCTTAAGTAAAAGTTAGCAATATTCTAAACCTTCCTAAGATTTGGAACTAAGTTCAACACAAACTAACTAAATATACTAAACAACAAAATTAACACAATTACTACAAAAAAAAAATACATCACAACAGTATCTAACAAAATAGAACACAAAAAAAACTAACGGTCTCACTCAAAACATAACAAAAGTACAGTATAACTGTACCAAAAATTGTTCACATCAATACATAAAAAAAAAACTAAACAAAACTATAGAACCAGTTTAATCATCATCTTCCTCAGCATCACTCTCATCACTATGCCAACTAGTTGCAGGCTCATATGATGGATATCTCGGATATTGAGGGAAAACTACACTCTGGTTACCTCTCTTGAGGCTTTCCATAGATGAGTTGTATTCTTCCTCATAATCACTACTTCTTCTCATATATCCATCTATATGCTCTGCAAAATTTTCTAAATTTAATACATTTTTAGTGGTGTAAATAACATTGTTCAATATCCTCTCTAACAGTTGTGACTAAGATCAGATTTAGAAGTTTGACCCTGTGATGTAGAAGCACAGGAAGTGGAAGCTCGAGATGTCAAAGTAGTTGAACTACTAGAAAATCCACCTCTCTAGCCAAAAATTGAATGATGTGAATAAGAATTCACATTCACGCTAGTAATAGACTTGAGTGGCTACAATCTCTCCTCCCAACTATCAAATCTAACTTTAGTCTGCTAACATAATGAAAAGATCAAGGAAGCGAATCTCAAATCTGCAGTGGTAGCAGTGACGATAGATCTGTTAATAACTTTATGAATTAAAGCTCCAATGTCGATGGGCTTGAACTGCTGAATACAATAGTTCAAAGTTGCACTATCACGAGTCACTTCACTAAGATGATTGGTAGGCAGCAAACGAGCAGAAATAAAATAGTGTCATGCCTTTGCAGTGGTATCTAACTTCGAAGTGGGGAAGTTGACTCTCCTTTCATTGGTAATTTTCCATAATGCTCTTGCTCAAGTCAACGATGAAATAATTTTGTCTAAGTCCTTCTTATTTGGACTATAGTTTGAATAAAAACATAAAGTACTCGGGAGAAAATGATAAAACTAGTTTATTACCTCAAATGAGAAAGGCAATGTCTTTCCTCTAACCATGACTCCGTCTTCTTTAGCCTTCGGGGAGATTTACTTAGAACTCCCGAACAACAAAAATAACTGCTACAACAAAAAAACAATAAAACCATTTCCACTGGCGGCGAATAATCAAATCCTCTACAGCTCCTCAAGCACACTTGAAATAACGCTCAGGAATCAACTTTCTCGATTGCAGGGCATCACTGTATTGATCCTAAGCTCTAGCACTAACAATCTTGTTTAAATCAAATTGAGCTTTTCACTTGCTCCTCTTCATCCTTGGTGTCATTTCTAAAAATCACATAAAATTCATAGTAATTTCTAATTCAACTCTAAATCATTAAACTTAACTCTTAAAAGCTTAAACTATCAAATCTATGCATTTTCCATAGATTTTTCTCAAAATTTCACCATGAATAGTGATTTTTGGGTAAATATATAATGTGCTCAAAATACATGGTGATAATAAAAAATTTTTACATAAAAGTGAAGCTCTTATCTCAAGAATATCAAATCTAGCAATTCTTTCTTCAAATCAACAAGAAATCTTTAGAATGGTGTGCCCTAAACTCAAAAGCATGAAATCTAGAGGTAGGAGCGAAGTCGAGGTGTGAAAATGGAGATTTTCAGACTGATTTGTCACTTTAAACCGTTCACTAATCGATTTACATGAACTGGAACTTTAGTGTGAATGGTTCGATGCCTAGGCACCTGTCTCTCGGTTTAGGCAGCGCTTAAGCATAGGGTCTTGACGCTTAGGAGCCAGTGCTTAAAGTTTGATTTTTTTTGTTTTAAGTAAAATGCACATCTAGCCTAAGTCGACTAACCGTACAAGTTTTAATAACTCTTTAATAACTATTTTCTTCCCTTTCAACTCTTCTCTTTCTCAAGATTCACCAATCTTAACTACTTTGATTCAAATTTAAATAACATGAAATTTCACACAAACAATGTTTATATTCATTCACGAACAATTACAAATAATTTCAATACATAGATTCTCAATCCAAATAGTCTTGGATGAGAAAATTCCTAACACAAGCACTAAACAATCTTAACAATTAAAACACATTAAACACACTTAACATTAACAAACAAACACTAAACACACAAACACTAACAATGAACTTAATTTCACTCTACGTTTGGTAGAACGAATCCTGACCTATTGATCTGACCTTTTTTGTTGCGATAGATTGTGTAAAATTTAATCAAATATAACCAATTAATATTTGGATTCTAAGCAAGTATATGTATTGTTATCAAGTAATAATTAACTTTCTATTTAAGCCCCAAATATCGATCCTATGGGGAAGGTTTAAATTGGAAATGACAAATTTGCTAGGAAATTCACATAAAGACAATTGAAATCACTATCACTAATTTCAATTGTTGAGATGTAATCAAAATTAAATTTCTAAACTATTATCAAATCAAATATTCAAAATTTAAAACAGTAAATACTAATCAATTAACTATGTTTATGTAATGGAGATTCTTATGTGAAAAAGCATCATTCTCACTATAATGAGGCTATGGTAAAATGAGATGAGATAAATGTTCATAATATGTATTGTACCAAATAGGAGCAATTTTAATTCTCTACTCTGATACAGTGCATAGAAAATCATTGGCTAATCTCAGTGTTTATTCCTTAAATCTGGGGCTAGGCTAAGAGGATACCGACTCCCACTACAGAGCTCCCACTTCCCTTCACCTGAAGGCTAACTCTTGCTTCAGTTTTTAAACACTAAGACTGAATTGAAGATTTTAATCTGTCATCCTAAAGGTTCTCCAATTCTACACCCAACAAAGAATACTTCCCTATTTATTTGGACGTAATTCCATAAATGATGTTCTCCTTCATGGAATCAAATGTGATCCTTACTCTGTTGTAGAACTCATACTCCATTTCCCGGATCATATGTTTCACAACACATTTTAACAATTCAATTAGCCAGATTGAAAAGTAAATTAACTTTGGAGTTGAAAAATCATCATAATTTATTTTACAATTTAATATTGGCATATTCATATTATCTCTTCATTTCACCATATCTTAGAGTAGGAAGAAAGATAGAAGAAACTACTCATACTTCATGAGAAAGAAATAACAAAACACAAATTTCATATATAAAAAAAAGTTCATACAACACTGATAAACAAACAATACTTATCTGAAAACTCTTTCTCAAAGCAAATCCTTTGTAGCCTTTCCTTAGAAAAGCAGGAAGAAGATATCTCTATTTTTTCTCCTTCTCCAACACTCTTACAAAAAGTTTCACACTAAATCTCACCACAAAAACTCTAAACTATGAAAACAAAATCACTAATTGACTCCAATATGGAAGTGGAATG
>NEWO01000244.1:797182-817482 GCA_003013225.1 Phalaenopsis aphrodite | reverse complement strand
GTTAACAATCAAATAAAAAGTTTAGAAAATGTGTTCAAGTCTTTTTTCCTTAAGTTGACTCAAGTGAAGCCAATTTTTAATTAGGCATCTCCTCAAGCTTCTCCCCATATATATATATATTCCTTTTCTTTTCTTTTCAGGATCATTTTTAATCTCCTTTTTCTTTTCTTTTCTTTTTTTATATGTCAGGATTAATATATTTGGATGTCCTTTAATGATTTTGAACTTCACTATCTTCTTCTTAAAGTTAAAAACTTTTTACATTTCTTCACTTAACAAATTTATATTAACTTAATGAATTCATAAAGCTTAATTATTTTCTTTTTACATTTAAGATTTTTAATACTTCAAAAATACAAATTTTCTTTGCTAAAAATAGAAAAACATAGTCTTATTCTCTTTTACCAAATATCTTTGCCCCTAGAATTAACCTTTATTATTGAAAATTTTTACTTAAATTTACTATACATTTAGAAACATAAATATAGTTATCCAAATTTAACCTCTAATATCAAAGGTCATATTAAATTTAAAATTTTGAAAATATAATTAAGTGGGGACAAATAAAATTAAGTTTTTTCTCTCTTTCTAAAAATGATTTTTTTTCTTCTCCCTCCCAAATTTAAATTTTTAATAGATTTTTACTTGAAGAGCTTTAAAAATTAAGGGTAAAAGAAAGCATTAAATACTTTAAAAAAAATTTATACCTGTTGGAGATTCTAATTTTTGAACATAAATTTTGAAAATTACGCAGGTGCTAAAATGAAAACTACAAGGCTAAAAATATTAAATTGCACATAATACATATAAAATTTGCTGAGAAAGAGCTAATCACCAAACATAACAAAGTGCTGAAAATAACCACAGAACTAAACTAAATTCTAAAAATAAATACGGTCTTCCACATTACAGTTTCACATAACATAAAAACAAAGTCTAAACAACATCACAACACAAACAATACAATCACACACTACAAACACAAACAAACAAACAAAAAGATCACTAGTCAATATCATCTCTGTCTTCATCTACATCCAAATTCTGTTGCTTATATGGAGTAAACACATGGTGAACAGAGAACTGAACTAAATGTTCTCCCCTCAGGTATCTAACTAAAGCATCATCATAAGCAGCATCATACTCAAATTTTTGCCGAATCAAATCATCAGTGTGAGCATTTCTGGCTTCCATATTATGCATCATATAATCCATCCTCAAAATATCTCCCTGTTGTATCATCATCTGATCCAAAATTTCTCTGTTGTTGGGATCACTAGAGTAGGTCCATGAGAGATAGAAGGAATATCCCTAGAAGTAGAAGGAATATCTCTAGCCTTATTGTCAGATCTCCAGTCAACATGACATTCATATGTCTTGATGTTTGCAGGCCCAACAATTGGTCTGTAAGGCTCAATCCTCTCCTCATCAGGTATAAAACCAACTCTTGTCTGCTCAAAAAGTGTGTAAATAAGAGCAGGGCGTGCCAATCCACCAGAAGTCTCTCCTAGATCGAGTGTTCATATAAATAATATAGCCCACATTTATGTCCATAACTTGCCGAATATAATAATTTAGGATGGATCTATCTTTGGTCACCTCACCATGATGGTTCGTCGGAATCATTCTTCCAGAAATAAAATAATGTCAGGCCATAGATACTACATTTAAACTAGTACAGGGAAAGTTAACTTTAACTCCATTTTTTGTTTTCTAAGTCCCTTTCTCACTAGTCAAAAAAGAAATAACTTCATCTAAAGCTTGATTTGTAACAGAAAAAGAATGATACTGGCATCTATACACATCTTCTACAGAATAAAACTCATTTATTTTCTTTGGAGTAAATTCTACCCTTTTTCAACAAACAAATACATAATCATCAGAAGCTTCAGGAAGGTTGACATAAAATTTCATTTCAATCCCAGCTATCGCATCGGTAGTAAAATAACAAAAAATTTTCCATTGCCGAACAATAATCAAATGTTCAACTTCTCCTCCTGGATTTTTAGAACCTCAGTCCTGAATTACTTTCTTATTTTCATAAATGCTATGAAATTGAGCACTGGCTCTAAATCTAACAAATCTCCGCTCTTCATATTCTACTTTCCTTTTGCTCGATCTAGGTGCCATAGGAAATTTAGAAAATTTTGAAAAAATTTAAATAAATTCTAAAATTCCAAAAATCAAAATGTAAAACATTTTAAACTTCAAATCACTACATAAGATTTCATCACCAAAGGATTTTCTCAAAAATTTCTCAAAAATTTTTTTCATATTTTCGGGTCCATGCAATGTGAGATAAATCCTTGGTGAAAATTAAAAATTTTTGGTTTAAATTATAGCTCTTACCTGGAGAAGATGAAATCCAAAGTTTTTTAGCTTCTAAATCGCCTCAAATCCGATCACAATCTAGCCCTAGCCACCCAAACAGAAGGTTGAAGATGACTTAAGCGTAAAAATGGTGGTCATAGTAAAATAACAAATTTTTAGGGGTTAAAATCTGCTGTCGGATCGAGGGCGCCATCGACGCTTAAGGCCCGAAATTTTCAAATTTTGATTTTTTTTTAATTTTCAATTTCCTATTGACTTACTTCAAATTTTTTAGTATTTTAAACACAAATTTTTATCTAACAATAATTCACAAAACAAAACATTTTACCAACATGAATTTTTACAAACAACAACAAACTAACTTTTACACATGAAAGTACACTTTTTACAAACAAAATTTTTTAATTACACAATCACACATATTAAAAAAACTAATTATAAATCAATGTCGAAATCAAGCCACAACACTAAACACTGTCACAAAACTATACACACAATCAAAGTTCAGAATTCTAAAGCAAAAAAAAACAAAGCAAACCAAATTAAATCCACACAATTACACTAAATATATCTAATGTTCTAAAATAGATAGATAATTTAAAATTTTCAATTATTACGCCTCTTCTTCAGTGCTTTCTCCTCCTGTGATATCTCCGATAGATTGGTAATGAACATATAAGTTGTAGAGGGATCGATACGGGAATCGATCTGTCAAATTTTCTTCGATCCACCATTTTTCTTTGAACATCCGAACTAATCCTGCTTCAAAAGTTCCAGTGTGATCAAAATTTTTTTCATTCTCCAATCTAGGTGATCAAAAAGGTATTTAAGATCTCCTACTGCATTCATAATACTTTGAAGTTCTCTTTCAATTTTCTTCAATTTCTTTTCTAAAGCAAGCAAACTTCCAACTGTTGCAGGTATTAATGGAGTTAAAGCTTGTGAAGATTGATCTATGATGGCTTCTAATACTTCATTTCCATTTCCACAATAATTCTGATCTATAGGATTCATGGGCTCCCAAGATAATAAAGATTTTTCCCAACTTTCATATGGAACATAGGCTTAACTGCAAATCAAAAAGATGGTAGATGGATGCCCAAGTCCAAAAATTGGTCCATTAGTAAGGATACCCATAATGGATTTAAATATAATATACCCTATATCAATGAATTTTTACATTTGAATGTAATAATTTAAAATAGCACATTCTTTGGTAACTCTACTAATTTTCATAGTAGATAGTAATTTTGCAGCAATAAAGAAATGTCATTGCTTCGAAATTGAATTAAGTAATGAAGTGGAGAAACTAACATATCCTTCATCTCGTATCTCCCACATATCACTTTCATTCGTCAGAAAATTATACACGTCTTGCATCAAATCTCGTGTAGGAATGAAATTTGTATAATAACAGATTGGAATGTTGTCTATCATATACAATTCATTAATCATTGCAGGAGTAAATGGTATAGCCTTACCTCATACGAAGACAACACCTTGAGTAATTCCATGCAAGTTTGCAAAAAAAACTTTCACCACAGGTACGACAACCGCAGACGTAGTGTAACACAGAACTTCCCAACGCCTTTGCAAAATGATTTTATCAATCGGACTAGTAGGATTAATCACTCCATGATTAACAAATCATCTTTCCTTGATCAATCTCCTCTTTGTAATAACTTTATTGTATAATCGCTGTGCGTCAAAACTAATAAACTTTCTTTTGTTGAAAACATCATACCTCAAAGTATTTCTAGAATTGGAAGCCATGAAATCCAAAAATAGGAAGTTACTAGGCGTCCAAGGATGTTTTTAGGCCTTCTTAAACTCGTCCCGATGGTTATTATGAAGTGAAATCGCGCCAAAACCGGCCAAAAGTCGTCTAAAACTGTCCAACCGCGCTCGGTAGCGTCGGCACTGCCAGTGCTGATGTCCGTTATCTAGGGCGTTGTTGGCGCTAGTGGCCAAAATTGTGATTTACATTTTTTATTGAATCTGATTCCAAATTTTCCTCCAATACCAGTATTTGACTTAATTTATAATAAATGCAATTGTGTAAAATTATTATCTACTAATGTAAAAAAACACTTAATAAACTAAATAGTAATACATAACAATATATGTATGGGTTGCCTCCCACAAAGTGCTTGGTTTAACGTCATTAGCCCGACATACCACTTGTTTAGTTAGGTTGACTTAACATTAAAGCTTCTTTAAATTGAGGAATGTACCCTTCATAATAATGTTTCAAATTATGCCCATTAATTTTAAATATCTTTCCAGTGTTAAGATCTTTAATAACAACAGTTCCATATGATAGACTTTAATCACTTTAAATGGTCTTAACCATCTGTATTTTAGTTTTCCTGGAAACAATCTCAATCTTGTATTATATAGTAAAACTTCTTGTTCAGGTTCAAATTTTTGTTTAACAATCTTTCGATCATGCCATATTTTCATTTTCTCTTTATAGATTCTTGCATTATCATATGCTTTATTTCTAATCTCCTCAAGTTCATTGAGTTGCAAAAGCCTTCTCTCACCAGCATCCTTTAAATTAAAATTAAATTTTGTAATAGCCCAAAACGCTTTGTGTTCCAATTCTACTAGTAAATGACATGTTTTTCCAAAAAATCAATCTATACGGGAACATTCCTATAGGAGTTTTATAAGCAGTTTTGTATACCTAAAATTTTAAACCCTCGACTTTTTATATACCTAAAAATACAAGAATTTGACACCACTACTAGAAGATTTAAACCATCGGTAATGACACCAAAAACTTGATGCAACTTTTAATATACAAGAATTTATGAACTTAAATTTATACATTTATAATGATTTTGTAAAGTCACAATTTCAAACGTAAGTATACGTATCGCTCAAGTAATACAGGGCTCTAGTGGAGTCCCGTTTATCGATCCCACAGAGAATTGAGGTAAGAGGTCCTTAGTCAAATTCTAATCTACTACTATTAGTCCTTAGTTAGGAATGTCAATTAAAATGATGTTTTATATAACAACTACTCCTAAATGTAAGTGTTAAATGTAGAGATAGTAACTATAACTAAATGCAAATATTAATTCTAAAGATAACCCTTTTTGGATGAATTGGTTTGGAGAATTTTGAGATATTAAAAGCTACTATTCTTATGTAATGAATTGGATAATGCAAAGGAATGAGATGCATTAAATATTATATGTGCTAAATAGGAGCAATCCTACTATTTACCCTTTGGTCCAGGCATAAAGAACATTGACTAATCCTATGCTTGTTTACTGAATCTATGGCTAGGCTGGGAGGATACCGACTCTCATATCGAAGATCCCACATTCCCCTCGCCTGAGGACTAACATCTCTGCTTCAGTACTCAAACAATAGGACCAAATTGGAGATTTTAGCCTGTCACCCTAAAATCTCTATTTCTACGCCCATCAAGGTATATTTCCCTATTTATTTGCATTCAACTCCCATGAACTTAACCATCCATGGAATTTGAAAGTAGTTCTTCTTTGTTGAGAATTACACAGCCCTCTCTGGTCTTAATGCAATTACAACAAAATTTAACACTATAACAGACCTTTATTGTAATGTAAATAAAGTGCAAGTAAAAACCATCACATTGATAATTAAATCCGCTTCTAACATGCTTCACAAAATCCTAAACATGAATTCTACTCATTACTAAAGAAAAGTAAAGTGAAAACAACGACATAATTTTCTCATGCCATTATTTCCAAACAAGAAGAAAGAGTAAGAGAAGCTCATCACAAAGCATGAAGAAAACACAATAGAAACTTCATTTAACCAAAGCAAATCTACTAGATAAGTATTTACAAAACCATAAGATAATGAAGAACACAATACTTAGTTTTTTCCTTTGAAAGAAAGAAGAAAATCTCTCTCTCAAAGTCTCTCGCCGATCCATGCAATGCTAGAACATCTCCTTATAAATTCTCTCAAAATCCCCTCTCCAATCTCTCCAAAAGGGTAGAAATCTTCATTTCTACTCCTATTCTAAGAAACTTAAACTTTCTCCACACTTTTCCTAATATTCCTCTCACAAAAATCCCTCATTTTCTAAACTAAACTTGTTTTTTTAAAGTGTAGGGATGAAGTTTGAAGAGTTGCCACAAGAATCCTTTCAAAAAGCGTCCAAATACGTTGAATTTCGGCCCATAACCGCCAAACATCGGTTCATAGTCGTCTCGGGCGCCGTCGGCGAGATTTTTTGTAGTTTTTTTGTCTTCTTGGGTAAATCTCGCCATCAGCGCCGTTTTGGCGCCGTGAGCGGGCAGACTGCACAGGTCCACTGTTTCGCTCCGTTTTGCTCCGTTTTAACTCCGTTTTGCCCCATTTCAGTTGCGTTGTGTTCCTAATAGATAGCCCTAAAAAATAATCATGAAAAAAAAACCTTCCTTTAAAATGTAATCTCATTCGAAAATATTCAAGAAGTGTAAAAGAGATTAAACATCGAAAGACTTATCGAAATGTGACAGGGCAAAATTTCATTTCTTGCTCGTTTTTGCTCCAAATTGCACCGTTTTTGTTTCTTTTTCTCCAAAAGTCCATTTCTTGTACCTGAAACCAAAAACATGCAAAATACCTTTCTTTAAAGAGCAATATCATTAAAATTAAGCTTGAAATAGATATGAAAATTTCGACATATTTTCCTTTGGTCAAAATCCCCCAAACTTAACTATTACTTGTCCTCAAGTAATTTTAGTACTAAATAAAAGTTATGATCTATTGTAGTAAAATTTTAATTCAGAAATACTATAAGTTTGATTTAAATAAACACCATAGTGAGATTTTCAGAAAAAAATTCAAGTAATTAAATTAACTTTGTAGGTACAAGATTATCTAGTCATCAAGTTTAAGAGTTCTAGTTTTCTATTCATGTCAAGAATGACTATATATTGTAATATCAAGTCACTTAGAATATTCAAATGATAGGAACTTCATGAGAACACTATTAGTAAAAGATGTTAATCCATAAGTATAGGTTCAAGAATGTATTTAGGTTTTCCCTTTAGGTAGGTCCAGTGAAGCCAATTTTTTATTAGGCATCTCCTCAAGCTTCTCCTCACTTTTATATTTTTTTGCTTTCTTTTCTTTTCTCTTTTTCATTTGGATTGCTTTCAATCCTATATATTTTCCTTTTCTTTTCAGGGATTGTTGTCAATCCTTTCTTTTTCCTTTTTCAAGTGAGAATTACTATATTTGCATAGCCTTTTAATGATTTTGAACATTACTTTTCTTTCCCTGAATTTGAAACTCAAAGCATTCATTTACGTTATAAATATTTCATAACTTTTACATCATTGAGCCCCACTCTTTTCTTCTTAAATGAATTTCCAAGATTCTTAATACTTCAAAATATTGTTTCCTTTACTTTAAATAGTTAACTATAGTCTTATTCTCTTATACTAAAAATCTTAATCTACTTAATTTTCATTACAAAAATATTCCTTTAAATCTACCTTAATATTTAAATATCTACAAAATATAGTTCTTTGAATTAAATTCACTACATAAAATCATATTAATAATTTTTGAAAATATTTAAATTGAGAACATCTAATAATTAATCTTTTTCTTCCCTCCCCCAAACTTGCATTTTTAAATATTTTACAATTTAATTCCATAAAATGTAGCAGGAAGGAAAAGCAATTGAATTTACTAGCTACTGTAATATCCTATCAAATTTATATGCATGCATAATTAGGATAGAATGACAACTGGAGTAAGCAAATTAAGCCTAAAACATGCTTGCAATAATATTAAACTAAAAGGAAGTATATTCAATTTAAAATTTCATTTTTCTTCCTACCCACAAACTTGATTTTTAGCATGTATAACTTTTAGTGTAGAAAATATAAGTAGGAAGTAAAACAGTTTAAAAATTCTATCTACCACAAATTTCTATCAAAAACATCTACAATTATTTATTAGGATAGAAAACATATAGTAGAAAGTAAATCTAAACTAAACATGGCAGAATGAAATTAACTAAACAAAGTTCTAACTAGCATAACATGTATCAACATTGAAATATAAAAATGTTCTTCAATTCTTATAAATTTTAACATAAATACAAACACAAACACAAACACACAAGCAAGATAAATGAGGTCAATTCTTCCTCCATCTCATCGCATCTCACTAACTTACTTCCAATTTCTAACGGAATCACTACAAAAATATATTGGGTGCTTATAAATGATTTTATNCTCATCGCATCTCACTAACTTACTTCCAATTTCTAACGGAATCACTACAAAAATATATTGGGTGCTTATAAATGATTTTATAGATTCTAATCCCAAAGATAAGATTATCTCTAATGTATTGGCTCTTGAGCACCAACACCTGACATCACCATATCCTAATAATTAAGCACCTCTAGTAGTTATAAGGATAGTGTAAGATCATCTACAAGTTACTCATCTAATAGGTTCGCGACTCCTATCAAATGAAAATAAAGTCCGAGAAAAGAAGTAACAAATATGAGATGGAACTATCACTGTAAAATTTCATAATGTCTTTTGTAAAACTCAAGTCCGGGGGAGACCATTCAGTGACTTTGAATAACTCTTTCATAGGAGATCTTTTAATGAAAATAAAGTCCGAGAAAAGAAGATCTCCTATGAAAGATTTATTCAAAGTCACTGAATGACATATTCCAGAGATCACCTCCCATAAAGCATTTGATTTAATTTCGCTAGCCCGACAAATGATTCCATCTGGATCAAAATTCTAATTAAGTAATCCTTGATCAATAGCCCGATTTTTTCCAGATCCAGGGATTCCTACAAAGTCCTCGAATTTAAAATTTTCTTTCAGCTCTTCCTTTTCATATTGATTCATATCCTTGTTCCTCATATTTCTGTCTAGATCCACTATTCTTCTAGTAATTTTCTCAATTTGCATATTAATATCATCCTTGAAATTTATAAGAAATGGATCTTTATATGATACTTCATGATCTCCCAAATTTTGGACCAGATTCTTTCTAGATAGTTCAGATTCTAGATCAATATCTTCTATGTTACCCTTCTGTTTAAAATTATCTTCCAATTCTTCAGGAATTTCTTCCATTGATCTTTCAATTTCCTTGTCCTTATCTCTCAACTCAAAGCTCTTTTGAAACAAATCGTCGATTTCTCTTCTAAATATCAGTTCACTAATTTTAAATTGCTCATAGTTCATTTCCTTAAGATTTATCTCAGAGTCACTAGATAAAATCTTTGGGGAGTAACTGTTAATTGCATTAATAATCTACCCCAATATCAGAATCTCATTCATTTTGTTCGTATACCATGGAATATGTCATTCAGTGACTTTGAATAACTCTTTCATAGGAGATCTTTTACTGATTTCATCATTCAATTCAGATTCATCTTGTGATTGAGTCGAATATGAAGATATAGAGACTGGTGGTGTATATGAATTCACCAAATAGGTAGGTTTTAAAATTGTATGATGTAAATTCATTTTAAGGTCTTGAGATTTTTTAACAGATGGAATTAAAAATTTAATATTTTTGGTAACGTCCATCATTTCACACCTCTCATGAACATACATACAGTCTTCTTTAAGCAACATTTTAGACTCATCATGAAAGCCCATTTCAGTCTCATTGTTAACTTACTCTCAAAACTTTTATGTAAATAGTTTTTACTTAGATAATCAATTTCATCCATCCCAAAACAATCATCATCATTTCTCTCAGTTGGATATTTCATAGCCAATATTCATAGTTAACTTTTCTTTTTGCACATCTATCAGAGCTTGTCCAGTAATAAGAAAAGGTCTACCTAAAATAATGGGATTATCTTTATCTTCCTCCATATGTAATACAATAAAGTCCATAGGAAAGATGAATTTATCCACTTTAACAAACACATCTTCTATAACCCCTTTTGGATAAATGATAGATCGATCAGTTAACTGAAGAGTTATAGTAGTGGAAGAAATATCGGCTAAACGTAACCTTTTAAATATAGATAGAGACATCACATTAATGCTCAATCCTAAATCACATAAAGCTTTTCCACATAATCTTTTTCCACTTACACAAGGAATTGTAAAGCTACAATGACCTTTAAGTTTCCGAGGAAAATTTTTCTGAAGTATAGTGCTGCACTCCTCACTTAGTGAAACTGTCTCGTAATCACCAAATTTCCTTTTCTTGTTTAATATCTCCTTCATAAATTTTACATAACTTGATATCTGTTTCAAAGCTTCAGCGAGAGGAATATTTATCGTGAACTTCTTAAGTACGTCCATGAACTTTGAAAATTTTTTATCCAACTCATGTTGTCTAAGTCTTTGAGGTAATGGAGGTGGTGGTCTTTCCAAATTGATTTTAGTTGGAGATATTAATTTTTCCAGATCCTTAGAAACATGTTCTTCAGGTCTTTTAGTTTCCTTTATTTTTCTCACAACATTTTTCTCTTTTCTAACAACATCCTCTATCTCTCTTCTACTTTTTAATTGGACAGCTTCAACTTGTTCATTAGTGTTCTCTTTAGGGTTGATCTCAATGTTGCTAGGAAGTGTTCCTTGGGGTCTATTGCTAAGTGAATTAGCAATTTGTCCCAGTTGATTCTCTATGTTTCTAATTGCAGCATTTTGACTTTGCAACTGGTTTCCCATTTGCAATACCACTTCTTCCATAGAAATCTTCTTATCCTCAAATTGTTGATCATTGTTAGAGTCCGGTGGATATGAATGTCTATAGTTTGTGTTCCCCTAATTATTCCAACTTTCATTAGGATTTGCATGATTATTTTCCCATTTTTGGTTTCTACCGTCAGTAGTATGATTCCAGTTAAAATTAGAATGGTTCTCCCAACTTGGGTTGTAAAAGTTAGAGTACGGGTTGTTTATGGTATTTAAAGCATCATATGATAAATTAGAATCAATCATATGCCCTAATGAACTGTCCTCACTTACTGGAGTGAGTTGAGGTTGGTTCATTCCAAATTGGTCCAACTTCCTTGATATTGCGACAACTTGAGATGCAAGAAATGTAATCACATCTGAATCATGAACACTGGCTACTTTTTTAGGATTTACCCTTGTAGAAGGCCATTGAAATTCATTTGTAGCCATTTCTTCAATTAATGCATATGCTTCATCAAATGATTTTGACATTAATGATCCACCTGCGACAGCATCAATTATAAACCTAAGGGATTCTACTAACCCATTATAAAAAGTTTGAATGATTAACCAATCAGGCAGAGCATGATGTGGACACTTTCTAAGGAGTTTCTTAAATCTTTCTCTGGCTTCGTATATTTATTCCCCTTCATACTGACAAAATGAGATAATATCTTTTCTAAGTTTAGTAGTCCTTGAAGGTGGAAAATACTGAGTTAGAAAATTCTGAGTTAACTCCTCCCAATTTTTAATAGAGCCAGGTGCTAATGAGTATAACCACATTTTAGCCTTATCCCTTAGTGAGAAAGGAAAAAGCCTTAGTCTAACTGCATCGTCTAACATACCGTTATAAAGAAATATAGCACAAAGTTCTATAAATTTTGATAAGTGTAAATAGTGATCCTCCAAAGGAGTTCGCCCAAGCTGATTTTTCTGCACCAATTGGATAATCTCAGGATTTATTTCAAACGAGTCAGCTTCTACGACAGAGTTTTGTATACTTGAGTGAATTTCATCTGTCGTAGGATTTACGTATCCCTCAATGAAGTATGGTGATTTTTTAAGTTATTATTTTGAAAGTTTTCTATTTCCATTTCTAGTTTTTCGAGTCCTCTTTGTATTTTTATTTTTTTTCTTTTTTTTTAAACTCGGGATCATAAGACACAAGTCCTGCAGATCCTTTGTTTCGCATACGCAACACAACAATCAATACACTAACAATTTAACAAATAATAAATGAAATATATTCAACACAATAAAACATTTTCACGAACATCTTATTTTTCATAAAAACAAATTTTTTTTCAACACTTTTTCATATAAAAACACTTTTCACACAAAAAAGTTTTTACGACACTACAATTTTCCAACTCTAAGCCTAATTACTTCAACTAAAATTCTCCTAAAGTTCTTACCGAAGCTTCCCCGACAACGGCACCAAAAACTTGACAATGACTTTTTATATACCTAAAAATACAAGAATTTAACACCACTACTTGAAGATTTAAATCATCGGCAATGACGCCAAAAACTTGACAGCGACTTTTTATATACCTAAAAATACATGAATTTGACACCACTACTAGAAGATTTAAACCCTCGACAATGATGCCAAAAACTTGATGCAACTTTTAATATACAAGAATTTATGAACTCAGATTTATATATTTATAATGATTTTGTAAAGTCACAATTTCAAACCTAAGTATACGTATCGCTCAAGTAATATAGGGCTATAGTGGAGTCTTATTTATCGATCCTACAGGGAAGTGAGGTAAGAGGTCCTTAGTTAAATTCTAATCCGCTACTATTAGTCCTATGCAAGTGTTAAATGTAAAGATAGTAACTATAACTAAATGTAAATATTACTTCTAAAGATAAACCTTTTTGGATGAATTGGTTTGGAGAATTTTGAGATTTTAAAAACTACTATTCTTATGTAATGAATTGGATAATACAAAGGAATGAGATGCACTAAATATTATATGTGCCAAATAGGAGCAATCCTATTCTTTACCCTTTGGTCCAGGCATAAAGAACATTAACTAATCATATGCTTGTTTACTGAATCCGTGGCTAGGCTGGGAGGATACCGGCTCTCACTTCGGAGCTCCCACATTCCCCTCGCCTGAGGGCTAACATCTTTGCTTCATTACTCAAACAATAGGACCAAATTGGGGATTTTAGCCTGTCACCCTAAAATCTCCAATTCTACACCCATCAAGGTATATTTACCTATTTATTTGCATTCAACTCCCATGAACTTAACCATCCATGAAATCTGAATGTGAATCAACTTTGTTGAGAATTACACAGCCCTCCCGGATCTTAATGCAATTGCAATGAATTTTAACACTACAATAGGCCTTTATTGTAATGTAAATAAAGTGCAAGTAAAAACCATCACATTGATAATTAAATTCGCTTCTAACATGCATCACAAAATCCTAAACATGAATTCTACTCATTACTAAAGAAAAGTAAAGTGAAAACAATGGCATAATCTTCTCATGCCATTATTTCCAAACAAGAAGAAAGAGTAAGAGAAGCTCATCACAAAACACGAAGAAAACACAATTGAAACTTCATTTAACCAAAGCAAATCCACTAGATAAGTGTTTACAAAACCATAGGATAATGAAGAACACAATACTTAGCGTTTTCCTTTGAAAGAAAGAAGAAAATCTCTCTCACAAAGTCTCCCACCGATCCATGCATTGCTAGAACATCTCCTTACAAATTCTCTCAAAATCCCCTCTCCAATCTCTCTAAAAGGGTAGAAATCTACATTTCTACTCCTATTCTAAGAAACCTAAACTTTCTCCACACTTTTCCTAACATTCCTCTCACAAAAATCCCTCGTTTTCTAACCTAAATTTTTTTCTTTTAAAGTGTAGGGATGAAGTTTGAAGAGTTGCCACAAGAATCCTTTCACAAAGCGTCCAAATACGTTAAATTTTGGCCCATAACTGCCAAACGTCGGTTCAAAGTCATCCCGGCTGCCATCGGCGGGCTCGAGGGCTCTCTCGGCGAGCTTTTGTGTAGTTTTTTGGTCTTCTCGGGTAAATTTCACCGTCGGCGCCGTTTTGGCGCCGTCGGCGGGCAGACTGCGCAAATCCACCATTTTGCTCCGTTTTAACTCCGTTTTGCCCCATTTCAGTTGCGTTGTGTTCCTAACAGATAGCCCTACAAAATAAGCATGAAAAAAGCCTTCCTTTAAAGTGTAATCTAATTCAAAAATATGCAAGAAGTGTAAAAGCGATTAAACATCGAAAGACTTATCGAAATGTGACAGGACAAAATTTCATTTCTTGCTCGTTTTTGCTCCAAATTGCATCGTTTTTGTTTCTTTTTCTTGAAATTCCATTTCTTGTACCTGAAACCAAATACATACAAAATACCTTTCTTTAAATAACAATATCATTAAAATTAAGCATAAAATAGATATGAAAATATCAACATATTTTCCTTTAGTCAATAACGTAGTATCTAGTCTAGCAAACTAATTCAATTTATAAATATTTACAGCTTTTTCTAAAATGTGTTTAATTTCATGTCTCGATATTTCTGTTAGACCACTAGTTTGAGGATAATAAGCAGTTGAGAATCTATGCATTATATCATATTTTTTGATAAATTTTTCGATTCTCTTATTCCTGTAATGAGATCCTCTATCAGTAATGATTACTCTCGGCATTTCATTTCTTGTAAAAATATTTTTAATTAAAAATTTAGAAACACTCTGTGTCACATCTAGGCATAATAATAGCTTCAATCCACTTAGACATATAATCAACAATAAGTAATATATATAAATTTCCAAATGACGGCATAAATGGTCCCATAAAGTCTAATCACTACACTTCAAAAATTTCAACTTCTAATGTGTAATTTAGAGGCATTTCATCTCTTCTGGAAATATTTCCTACTCATTGACATCTATCGCATGTTTTAATATATTCATTAACATCTCTAAAAATAGTAGGCCAATAAAATCCAGCTTGCAAAATTTTATATGCGGTTATATTTATTCCAAAATGTCCTTCAAATTCAGAATCATGACATCTTTCAATTATCCCAAAAATAGTCTTTCAAATCATAGATAAATTTCTTTAATTGTGGATTCTAGATATCAGGTGGTAGAATGTCACTTACAATATAGTTTACTTTATCAGCATATTACGATACATCCATTTCATCAATACTATATAAATGTTCATCAGGGAAATTTTCTAAATTTTCATTTGCAAAATTAGTTAATATTTCTATTTTTATTCTAGACAAATGAGTAGCTATTTGATTATCATTTCCCTTTCTATCTACCACGGTAAAATCAACCTCTTGCAGTAGAAGTATCCATCTAATTAATCCTGGTTTAACTTCCTTCTTTTGCATCAAGTATTTAATAGTAGAATGATCTGTATGCACTATACATTTAGTTCCATATAAATAAGATCTAAATTTATCAAAGGCATAAACAATAGTTAATAACTCTCTTTCAGTAGTAGTATAATTAATTTGAGCATTATTTAGAGTTTTAATAGCATAATTTATAACTTTAAAAAATTTGTTGTGTATTTGTCCACATACAACCCCAATAGCATAATCACTAGCGACACACATTATTTCAAATGGTTTCTCTCAGTCATGTGGTACTATTATAGGTGTAGTGATTTAATTTTTTCTTTAATAATTTAAATATTGTTATGCATTCCTCATTAAAATCAAATTTCGTATCTTTTTATAAAAGTTGGCATAGGGGTTTAGTTATTTTTGAAAAAAATTTTATGTTGCGCCTGTAAAAACCAGCATGTCCTACAAAACTTCTCACCCCTTTTAACATTATTAGGAGGTGGTAAATTTTCTATAACTTAGAGTTTTGCAGGATCTACTTCCATGCCTTTTTCAGAAATTTTATGCCCAAGAACAATACCTACTGCAACCATAAATTGACATTTTTCTCAATTTATTATTAGGTTGATTTTTTCAAATATCTCCAGAACTTTTTCTAAATTATTAAGACATAACTCAAACGAAGTCCCAAACACAGAAAAATCATCCATAAACACATCCACACCATGCTCTGTAAAATTGCTAAAAATTGACATCATGCATCTTTAAAATGTTGTAGGTGCATTGCATAGTCTAAAAGGCATTCTACAAAAAGCAAATGTTTTATATGGGCTTGTAAACATTGTTTTCTCTTGATCCTTTGGAGAAATTGGAATTTGGTGATTAACCAAAGGAAAATATGTTGAGATTTTCATACCTATTTTATACTATTTTTGATGATATTGCACTTTAAAGAAATATATTTTTGATGTTTTGTTGAAGGAATGATGAATTAGGGTCATTAGAGCAAAAAGATGCAAAAAGGAATGAATTTGGAGCGAAAATGACCAAAATTTGAAGATTTGAACTAGGGTGTCGACGGCGAGCCCAACAGCGCCAACAACGAGATTTTCCCGAGACGCCAGAATTAATTCACTTAGAAGGCCCGCCGACGGCGCCCTTGAGGCCCCCGAATTTGGTTTTGGATGAGGACGAATTTTGGAGGGGTTCTTATGCAACTCTTGGGAAAGCTCATCTGCAACTTTAAAAGAAGATTTTGGCCGAAAATTGGAGATAGCCTAGAGGTCCTGAAGGGCAAAAATGTTCCATTAGTGTTTGGTAGAGAGTGTAAATTGTGAGGAATTCTTCGAGAGAATGTAAGAGTGGAGGGAAAGTGAGAGATTTCTTCCTCCTTGCCGCTTCGAAGAGGAATTCTGTGTGCTGTGAAGAAAGGAAGAGATTCAGAGGAACTTTGAGGAGTTTACTTGGGGAGAAATTAGAGATAATTTTATTTATTATTGTAGTTTGTATGACTTTGATTTTATATATGAATTCTGAGTTTTGTTGTGTTTTCCCCATGAGATCTGAGTTGTTTTCTCTGTTTTTCTCCTTGTCTTGAGATTTGTGAAATGGTGATTTTAATTGGTTAAGCCATGAAAATGTTTAAGAAATTGTGATGATCTTTTCACTTCGATCTTAATTTACTTTCAATCTGGCCAATTGATTTGTTAAAATATGTTCAGTTTGCAACTAAAGTGAAGATTACATCCAAGATTCAGGGAGGTCAAAGCCCTTGGAAGTGGGTGCAAATAAATAGGAAAATAAAATTATCGGGTGTAGAATTGGAGATTTTAGAGTGACTGACTAAAATCCCCAATTCGGTCCTATCGTTTGGGTGCTGAAGTGTAGATGTTAGCCCTCAGGCGAGGGGAACGTGGGAGCTCCAAAGTGAGAGCCAGTATCCTCCCAACCTAGTCGCAGATTCAGTAAACAAGCATAGGATTAGTTAATTTTCTTTATGCTTGGACCAAAGGGTAAAGAATAGGTATGTTCCTATTTAACACAATACAAATTGAATTGATTCACTTTATCCATTCACTATAATTTCTTGACAAGGAGAAGGATGTGTTCTTATATATTGAATATCACATTAAAAACCTCATTAGTATAATTAGTTATTTAAGAGTTATTAAAATTTACATATTTATTTCAATATCCTATTAAAAACAGATAAGCAAATTGAATTCCATTGTTGGATTAAAGTATTGCTTTTTCTAAAATCTTAGTTCGTAGTTCTAATATTACTCCTTGTGGGATCGATATCTTGGACTCCATTAGAGCCCTATATTACTTGAGTGATACGTATACTTACGTTGATAAGTGTGACTTTACAATTATTGAATATTTTATACATCCATCTTTATCAAATCTATAACTGTTATTAAGTTTTGGTAGAGTTGCTAAGGAATTAAATCTCTTAGCAGCAGTATTAAATACTTATATTTTTAAGCATATATAAAGTCGTGGTCAAGTTTTTGGCATCGTTGTCGGGGGAGCAAACAAAAATTACAATTAGAGTAATAGAAAAATTAGGATTATTAGAAAAATTTTACTTGAATTGTAACTTATTTTCATATTTAGTTAGCTGCTTTACTGTGTACTGATTTCAAATTGTATGCGTAAATTTGGACCTGAAAATCTTATAACCTTCAATTCAGAATTAGAACACACTGTTAGAAAAATTAGAAGATTGAGAAGAGAACCTATAAATTCTGATACAATGGAAAACAACATGAACAATCAAGGAATAGAAAATGAACACCAACCTCGACCCGTACGAGATTATGCAAATCCTACAACAAATGAAATTCACTTATCTATCCAAAATCCTGATGTAGCTGCTAATTCATTTGATCTTAAACCTGCTTTTATCCAAATGGTACAAAACAATCAATTCGGAGGTACACCAAATTAAAATTCTGACTTATACCTCGTTAGTTTTTTATAACTGTGTGATACTTTTAAATATAATAGAGTTTCAAAGGATGTTGTTAGACTTAGACTTTTTTCCTTTTTTAGTGAGGGATAAGGCTAAGATGTGGTTAAATTTGTTAGCACCAGGATCTATTAGAACTTGGCGAGAACTTTCACAGAAATTTCTATCCAAATACTTTCCTCCATCCAAAACTACTAAACTTAGAAATGACATAACTTCATTCTGTCAAATTGATGGAGAGTCAATATACGAAGCTTGAGAGAGATTTAAAGATCTTCTTAGGAAATGCCCTCATCATTCGTTACCTGTTTGGTTAATAATTCAAACTTTTTATAATGGATTAGTGGGATCACTTAGATCCATTATAGATGTTGTGGCTAGTGGTTCTTTAATGTCAAAACCTTTTGATGAGTTTTATTCGTTAATAGAAGAGATGGCTACCAACAATTTTTAATGGCCCTCTGAAAGGGTAAATCCTAAAAGAGTAGCTAGTATCCATGATTCTGATGCAATATCTATGTTAGCTTTGCATATTGCTGCAATATCAAAAAAATTAGATCATTATGGGATGAATTATTCTCCAACACCTCCTATGATGGAAGATAATTCATCTGGGCAATTTGTGGATGTCCAACCTTCATATGAGACTTTAAATGGTATTAATAGACCCAACAAACCTTATTTAAACTATTATAACCCAGGTTGGAAGAATCATCCAAATTTTAATTGGAATAACAATTCTTCTACAAATCAACAATGGGCGAACAACCCAGTGAACCCATTAGGAAATTCATCCAACGAAGGAAATGTTAACTATAGACCTTCATATCCTCTAGGATTTAACAGTAACACTCAAATTAAGGAGAAGAAGTTGTCTATGGAAGAGCTGATATTAAACATGGGTCAACAATTGAATAATCAAATAAATCAATTACAAATTCAAGGAAATCAATTACAAAATCAAGGAACTGCTATTAAGAATATTAAAAATCAATTAGGGCATATTGCTACTATGCTTGGTAACCGAACATTAGGAACTTTTCCTAGTACTGTGGAATCAAATCCTAAAGATCAGGGAAAAGAACGGATAAAAGTGATACAATTACAAAGTGGAACAGAATTGGAGACAAGAGTACAAAAAGAAATGGAAATTGAAAAAGAGAAAGTGGATACCAAAAAAGAAAAGGATCATGAATACCCAGATTTAGAATATCCATTTACACCAATGAAAATTACTGTGGAGAAACCTCCAGCACTGTTTCCTTAAAGATAGAATCAACAGAAACAGAATTAACAATTTTCCAATTTTTTAGAAATTCTTAAGAAGTTAACGGTAAATATTCTCTTCGTAGAAGCTTTAGAGAAAATGCCCAATTATGTGAAAATTATGAAAGATATTTTGAACAAGAAAAGAAAGTTCACTGATAACGAAACTGTTGCACTTAGCGAAGAGTGTAGTGCAATTATTTAGAAAAAGCTTCCTAAAAAATTAAAAGATCCTGGTAGTTTCACTATACTGTGTGCTATTGGTGAAAAATCTTATGGAAGAGCTTTATGTGATTTGGGAGCCAACATTAATCTTATGCCTCTATCAATTTTCTAAAGATTAGGATTAAGAGAACTCTCTCCTACTTCTGTAACTCTTCAGTTAGCAGATCGTTCAGTCACATATCCTAAGGGAGTTATAGAAGATGTGTTAGTAAAAGTTGATAAATTTATCTTTCCTGTAGATTTCATTATTTTAAATATGGAGGAAGATAAAGAAATACCTATCATTTTAGGGAGACAATTTTTAGCTACTAGAAAAGCTATGATAGATGTTCAAAAAGGAGAATTAACTATGAGAGTTAACGATCAAGATGTGACTTTTAACATTGCAAAATCTATGAAAGACCCTGTTGTTGAAAGAGATAATGAATGTTTTTGCATGGAAATTAGTGAACATCTATTGAATAAACATTTTAAAGAA
>NEWO01000244.1:753932-797021 GCA_003013225.1 Phalaenopsis aphrodite | reverse complement strand
TGCCGTCAATTATAAAACCACCTGAACTTGAGTTGAAAATATTTCCTAACAACTTGAAGTATGTGTTTCTGGGAGACTCATCTACATTACCTGTTATTATATCTTCAGAATTAAATGATTTGCAAGAGCAAAGATTGTTAGATACATTAAAAAGATATAAGAAAGCTTTTGGTTAGACCTTAGCTGATATTAAGGAAATCAGTCTTTTGATCTGTATGCACAGAATTATATTAGATGAACAATATAAACCAAGAGTTGATCCACAAAGGAGATTAAATCCAATGATGAAAGAAGTAGTTAAAAAGGAAATTTTGAAATGGTTACATACTGGAATTATATATCTTATTTCAGATAGTGCGTGGGTAAGTCCAATTCATTATGTTCCTAAGAAAAGAAAGTGACCGTTGAAACAAAAGAAAATAATGAATTTATACATATCAGACAAGTTATTGGGTGGTGTATTTGCATTGATTATAGAAAATTAAACACTGCCATTAGGAAAGATCACTTCCCTTTACCTTTTTTTAGACCAAATAGTAGATAGACTTGTTGGGCACAAATATTTTTGTTTCTTAGATGGATATATCGGTTACCATCAAATTCCTATTGCTCCTGAGGATCAAGAAAAGACAACATTTACTAATCCTTTTGGAACTTTTGTTTTTTGAAGAATGCCTTTTGGATTATGTAATGCACCAAAAACATTCCAGAGATGTAATTGATGATGGATTAGAAGTATTTATGGATGATTTCTCTGTATTTAGAACATCATTTGACGCATGCTTAAATTACTTTAAAAAGTTGTAGAGTTATGTGAAAGAACTAATTTGGTTCTGAATTGGGAGAAATGTCAATTTATGGTTGCAGGAGGAATTGTATTAGGGCATAAAATTTTGGAAGATGGTATGGAAGCAGACCCTGCAAAAATTCAAGTTATATCCAAACTAACACCTCCTACTAATGTAAGAGAGATTATGAGCTTTCTTGGACATGTTTGTTTTTACAGATATTTTATTAAAGATTTTTCAAAAATTACCAAACCTCTATGCCAACTTTTAGAAAATGATAAGAAATTTGAATTTACTGAAAAAATGTTTAAATGCCTTTGAGTTATTAAAGGAAAAATTAATCACAACCCTTATTATAGTTTCACCTAACTGGGAGAAACCATTTTAAATGATGTGTGATGTTAGTGATTATGCTATTGAAGTTGTCTTTGGACAAAGGTATGAAAATATTTTTAAAGTTATATACTACGCTATTAAAAATCTTAATGATACTCAAATTAACTATATTGTTACTAAAAAAGAGTTACTGACCATTGTGTGTGCTTTAGAAAAATTTGGATCTTATTTAATTAGAGTTAAATGAGTTGTGCACACTGATCACTCTGCTATTAAATATATGATCCAAAAGAAGGATGTCAAACCAAGGTTAATTAGATGGATACTTTTGATGCAAGAATTTGATCTTATGGTTATTGATAGAAAGGGAACTGATAATCAAATTGCTGATCTTTTGTCAAGATTATAAAATTATGAATTATCTGACATCGACAATGGAATTACAGACAGTATCCCTGATGAACAACTTTATAATATTAATGAGTGGAAAATATCATGGTATGCTGATATTGTTAATTATATTGTAAGTGATATTTTGCTACCTATGCTGACACTGCAACAACAAAGAAAATTCATTCATGATGCGAAAGTATATTTTTGGTTGAGCCTTATTTATATAAACAATGTAAGGATCTGATTATGAAAAGAAGTGTACCTTATGAAGAAACTGAGCTAATCATTCGGAAATGTCATGATTCTGAATTTGGAGGACATTTTGGGATTGATAAAACTGCTTATAAAATTTTACAAGCTGGATTTTATTGGCTTACTATCTTTAGGGATGTTTATAGATACATAAAAACTTGTGATCAATTTTAATGAATAGGAAATATATCTAGAAGAAATGAAATGCCTCTGAATTTCATGTTAGAAGTTGAAATCTTTGATCTTTGGGGATTAGATTTCATGGTACAATTTATTCCTTCATTTGGGAACTTATATATATTAATTGCAGTAGACTACATTTCTAAGTGGATTAAAGCACAAGCTTTACCTTGTTGTGATGCTAAAATTTTTTCAAGGTTTTCAATGAAAAATATTTTCACTATATACGAAATACCTAGAATGATTATCACAGACGGATGATCCAATTTAAGGAATAAATACATTCAAAGATTGGCAGAAAAATTTAATATTATTCATAGAATCTCTACTACCTATCACCCTCAAACCAGTGGGTTAGCTGAAGTTTCTAATAGAGAGCTTAAACAAATACTTGAAAAGACTGTAAACCCTAGTAGAATAGATTGGTCCACTAGACTGGATACAGCATTATGGGCTTACAGGATTGCTTATAAAACTTCTATTGGAATGACTCCTTATAGACTGATTTTTGGAAAAACTTGTCACTTACCAGTAGAATTGGAGCATAAAGCATATTGGGCGATTAAAAAATTCAATTATAATTTGAAAGATGCTGGTAAGAAGAGATTGTTACAATTAAATAAATTGGAAGAATTAAGAAATGAATCTTATGATAACAACATAATTTATAAGGAGAAACTAAAGTTATGGTATGATTGGAAGATTAACCAGAAGAACTTTGAACCAGGACAGGAAGTTTTGCTTTACAATACTAGACTGAAGTTTTTTCCTAGGAAATTGAAGTCTTGTTGGTTAGGACCCTTCACTGTGACTCGAGTTTATACTTATGCAGCTGTTGAAATTGAAGATCAGAAGACATGAAATAGATTTAAAGTAAATGGACACATATTAAAACCATATTTTGAAGGTAAAAGACCAAATTTTAAAGAGGTTTTAATGATCAGTCAACCTGAATAACACCTGAATAGGCCGAGCTGATGATGTTAAACCAAGCACTTTATGGGAGGCAACCCATAGTTATCTTTACTTTTATTGTGATAATAGTAATTTTTATTTGAAATTATCATTAGTTTGTGATAGTATTAAGCTCTACTACTCTTATTTACCCTAGAATTATCATAAGAATTGGATCCATAAAGAAAAATTGGAACGCATTCGAACCAGAGCGAAACTGTGCAATTTTTGCCTTGGGCACTGATGGCACCATTGACGCCGCCGATGGCGGGTTTTTCCCATGATTCTAGGAAAAATAAATATAGAGGCCCACCGACGGTGCCCTCGACCCCGCCGACTATGAGACTGGCGAGATGGCGGTTTCTGGTGTTTGAATGGTGATTTTTGGCGGTTTTTGGGCGAGAGTTACCCTTTTAAACTCCCAAATTTGATTCCTAAGTTCATATTTCCCCCAAAAATGAAGTGAAACTCCACAAATCTCATTTCTATGGCGTCCAATTCCCCTGATAATCCCAGAATGCGAGTGTTCAATCAGCAAAAGTTTATTACTGTGGAAGTGCAATGAATCTTCAACAAGGTACTGATGAAGAAAAGATTGATCAAGGAATGAGGATTTGTAAATCCCGGATTAAATAATCCCTCAACGACAATTGAAGAGATGATAGTGTGGCGAAGATGGGAAGTGTTGTACTATACTACCACCGTCGTGGTTGTTCCTGTGGTGAAGGAATTTTATGCAAATTTGCATAGAATCAACCAAAGAGTCGTTTATGTGCGAGGTAGATGGATCACTTTCACTGCTACACAAATCAATGAATTATACATAATTGAGAACATTTATGTCTGCCATTATTCCAACTTCGTCCCAATAAGAAACCAGATGAATGAGATTTACCAATATTTAATGGAAGAAACTGAAGACTAGGAAATGAGAGAAAACGAGTATGTTAGTTTTTCTGCAACACTCCTAAATCCCGTTTAAAACACTAACACTTCTTCATTTCTGAGAAACTGTTACCGACAATGAAGATCGATAAAATTTCTAAAGAAAGTGTTATTCTGAATTATTGCATCCAAAGGGGACTGCCGATCGACATTGGATCAAAAATTGTGAAGTCGGTTTTGGGCCTGATCGTTCATGGATCAACTTATGAGCTTGGACACCCTTCCATAATTTTCTCACTTTGCAGTCAGTTCCAAGTATCCTACGAAATTAGGAAAAGGTACTTCTACCTTGGAAGCCTTTGGACCCAACTGAGAGATTCCCAGCTTTTTAAGATGAAAATGGCATGACTATTATAGTAGATCAAGCTTCTCAGAAATCACTACCAGTGCACCCTTAGTTCCTGACAAGACTCTGGTGATCCTGCGCAGAACCAAGAAATTGGAGAAGGAGGTATAAAATGTCAAGAATGCAATTAATAATATCACTGATTTCTTCGACCATCTAGATTGGAGGATGAAAGACATTTTGAGCACGCTGGACATTTAGAAGATAGTTTGATACAACTGATGAGGAGGATGAAATTGATAGAAGAAGATTCTACTGAAGAATTTCCATACCGACCCTTCTACAACCTCTTCGTTCATGTGCAATCAATGGGCGATCTTAGAGGAGAATCTAGTACTGAATCTGATGAATATTAGATTTATATTGCTACATGTCTGTCTATGTGTGTACTTTTAGTTTGAACTTTGCATTTACTTTACTTTAGAATTATACTTTTAGATCTCTGTATAGTTGAGACTAAGCATATGATGTTTTGTTTTCAGCATTTTGAGTGTTGTGGCTTGGATTGCGACATTGAATTAATGTATTCAGGTTGAGAAAATACTAAAATTATGTGTGTTATGTAATGTATATTATACCCCTTGGAATTTATATATAAATGTGAGGTTTTGTGTTGTGAAAGTTTATTTATGATAAGTACATCATTTAATCACTTAAAATTATGTTTATAATGATTGAATGGATGTCGTTGAGGCTTGAAATTGATCAAAATCTCAAAAATCTAGAAATTGAACTGAATCAATAGAGCCAGCCGACGGCGCCCTCGACTCCACCGACGGTGGATTTTTCCCAAGAGTTATGTTTAAATTTCAATAGAGGGCGCTGATGGCGTCGAACACCCCGCCGACGGCGAGCTCGCAATAAAACACTTTTAACCGCAATTTTGATCAGTCAATCGCCACTATTCATCATCTCCTTCCTCCTAAAAACGTATTTTTCATCCTAGGGCTTGAGAGATTTTGGATTTGGGGCAATTTCAAGGCTTTTTGACAGCAGATTTGATCATCTCTAGGTAAGAGCTTCACTCCAAACTAAAAAAAATTTAATTTTCACCATGAATTTCTTCCACATTGAGGAGATCCAAAAAATTTGAGAATGTGAAGAAAATATTGGGAAGAAATTCATGGATCTTAGTGTTGAACTCTTAGAATTACTTTTGGAAGCCATTATTTGAATGTTTGAAGTATATTTTGGAATTTTTCTATAATTGTGATTAGATTAAAATACCTCCACATCAAAAGAGACGAGTTGAGTTTGATGAGTCTCGCTTCTTTAATGTAAAGGCTCAATCAAGATTTACTTCAGTATTTGAAGGAAAGAAGTGTATACAAGATCGAGTTTTTGAAAGTCCAGGAGGAGAAATTGAATGATTTATTGTTTAGCGGAGGTGGGAAAACTTCTGTTACCCCACCAATAAAGCTGTTGCAAATATTGTGAAGGAATTCTACGCCAACATATTATATTCTGAAGATGGAATCATTTAAGTGTGGGGATTTCTTGTTGAATTTACTGCCGTCAACATCAACACCTTTTACGAAGTCCCAGACTCTTATAGCTGCCAATATGAATCCTTCAGTACTATGGAAGGCCCCCTGAATGATGTGATCAACTTTCTCACTGATGGGAAATGAACATGGAAGATAAAGCAACGAGAACAGATAAATTTTTCTGCTTCCATGTTGAATGCCACCTCTAAGGCGTGACACTATTTTATTTCATCTACTATGTTACCGACTTATCATCATAGTGAGGTAACTAGAGATATAACTATTCTGAATTTTTGTATTCAAAATAATAGAACTATAAATGTGGGGAGAATTATTTTTAAGAATATACTGACTACGGCAAGGAGTGAAACAAGTGGAGGTCTAGAACATGCTGACCTTATTTATGCACTTTGCCAACTTTCTAGAGTGGAAGCTAGAGGAGATGAGGAATGGGTTTACCCTATGAAACCCATTAGCAAAGCCAATTTTGAAAACTTATGAATCCCATGAGAAATGGAGAACTGGAAGTAGGAGTTAAGAACCTTCTACTAGTAGAGATGTCCCCTCTACAAGTTATGACCTTCCACCTTTTAATTCTCCTACTCTGACTGATTTGATGAATGAGTTAACCTTGCAGCGGAAGAGCATAAAATTGATAAATAAAAGGATTGGAGGTTTAGAACGTCGACATGATTATGATAGTGAGTACCTTCAGAGGCATTCAAATTTTGAGGTAGCTTATTACGAAGCTCAGGCCCGACACTATAGAGGTGAGCTTGATGTTACTTTCCCTGAGTGCCACTGATATACTCAGTATCAGCCCAATCCACCTGCTGATCAAGGAGATGAAGACATAATTTGAGATTATGATATTTGATAGTAGTTGATGTACTTGTACTTGTGCTTTTATTTTTATGATCTTTTGTAATAGAAATGGATGTTTGTGTATTTGGACTTTCCTTTTTATTGTTATGTTGCACTTGGATAATTTTTAACTTTTGTTATAAAGTTAGTGTGGTAGTTAAATTTGTATGTGTAGTATAATACATGTTGAGTAGTATTTTGTAATGTAATGTGATTTTTATTTCGCATTTTAATTGTAATTGTTTTTTTTTTGTATTGTGGTTTTGTTAAGAAATATTGTGCTTGTTTAATGTTTTAGTTTTATACTTATTTCAAAATTTCATTATCCAAAAATTTCTCTAATGATTTATATGTGTAGATAGCTCCTAATATTACAAACTAGGTGAAATAAAAATGTTGAGAAGGACTGCAAAAATTTCAGAATGATGAAAATGCCTAAAATACTGAAGTATGATTTATATTTAGAGTTTTTCTTTCCACCTGTATCATTTTATATTGAAAAATTTAAGTTTGGGGGAGGGAAGAAAAAGATTAACTATTAGATGTTCTTTAGTTCAATATTTTCAAAAATTATTTCTATGATTTTATGTAGTGAATTTAGTTCAGGTAACTATATTTTGTAGCTATTTAAATATTATGGTAGATTTAAAGGAATATTTTTGTAATGAAAATTAATTTTATAACTTAAGATATTTTAGTATAAGAGAATAAGACTATAGTTAACTATTTAAAGTAAAGGAAACTATATTTTAAAGTATTAAGAATCTGGAAATTCATTTGAGAAGAACAGATTGGGGCTTAATGATGTAAAAGCTATGAAATATTTATAAGGTAAAGGAATGTTTTGAGTTTCAAATTTAGGGAAAGAAATGTGATGTTCAAAATCATTAAAGGCTATCCAGATATAGTAATTCTCACTTGAAAAATAAAAAAGAAAGGATTGACAATAATCCCTGAAAAGAAAAGAAAAATATATAGGATTGAAAGCAATCCAAATGAAAAATAGAAAAGAAAGAAAAAAAATATGGAAGTGAGGAGAAGCTTGAGGATATGCCTAATCAAAAATTGGCTTCACTGGATCTACCTAAAGTGCAAACCTAAATACATTCCTGAACTTATATTTATGGATTAGATTTTGTACTAGTAGAGTTCTCATGAAGTTCCTATCATTTGAATATTCTAAGTGACTTAATATTGCAGCATATAGTCATTCATGAAATGAATAGAAGACTAGAACTCTTAAACTTGATGACTAGATAATCTTGTAGCTATAGAGTTAATTTAATTACTTGAATTTTTTCTGAAAATCTCACTATGATATTTATCTGAATCAAACTTATAATATTTCTGAATTAAAACCTTACTACAATAGATCATAACTTTTATGTAGTACCAAAATTACTTGAGGACAAGTAATAGTTAAGTTTGGGGGATTTTGACCAAAGGAAAATATGATGAGATTTTCATATCTATTTTATACTATTTTTGATGATATTGCACTTTAAAGAAAGGTATTTTTGATGTTTTGTTTCATGAATGATGAATTAGGGTCATTGGAGCAAAAATATGCAAAAAGAAGCGAATTTGGAGCAAAAAGGACAAAAATGTGAAGATTTGAACTAGGGCACCGACGGCGAGCCCAACGACGCCGATGGTGAGATTTTCCCAAGACTCCAGAATTAATTCACTTAGAAGGCCCACCGACGACACTCTCGAGGCCGCCGATGGTGAGATCGGCAGCTATGTCCAATCAGACTTTGGATGAGGACGAATTTTGGAGGGGTGCTTAGACAACTCTTGAGAAAGCTCATCCACAACTTTAAAAGAAGATTTTGGCCAAAAATTTGATAGTGCCTAGAGGTCCTGGAGGTTAGAAAGGTTCCATTAGTGTTTGGTAGAGAGTCTAAATTGTGTGGAATTCTTCGAGAGATTGTAAGAGTGGAGGGAAAGTGAGAGATTTCTTCCTCCTTGCCTCTTCGAAGAGGAATTTTGTGTGCTGTAAAGAATGGAAGAAATTTAAGGGAACTTTGAGGAGTTTACTTGGGGAGAAATTAGAGATAAGTTTATTTATTGTTGTAGTTTGAATAACTTTGATTTTATATATGAATTCCAAGTTTTGTTATGTTTTCCCCAAGAGATCTGAGTAGTTCTCTGTCTTTCACCTTGTCTTGAGATTTGTGAAATGGTGAAGCCATGAAAATGTTCAAGAAATTGTGATGATCTTTTCACTTTGATCTTAATTTACTTTCAATCTGGCCAATTGATTTGTTAAAATATGTTGAGTTTTACAATTAAAGTGAAGATTACATCCAAGATTCAGGGAGGTCAAAACCCTTGGAAGTTGGGTGCAAATAGATAGGGAAATAAAGATATTTGGCGTAGAATTGGAGATTTTGGAGTGACAGACTAAAATTCTCAATTCGGTCCTATCGTTTGGGTACTGAAGTGTAGATGTTAGCCCTCAGGCGAGAGGAAAGTGGAGCCCGAAGTGAGAGCCGGTATCCTCCCAGCCTAGCCACAGATTCAGTAAACAAGCATAGGATTAGTCAAGGTTCTTTATGCCTGGATCAAAGGGTAAAGAATAGGTATGCTCCTATTTGACACAATACAAATTGAACTGATTCACTTTATCCATTCACTATAATTTCTTGACAAAGAGAAGGATGCTTTCTTATATATTGAATATTACATTAAAAACCTCATTAGTATAATTAGTTATTTAAGAGTTATTAAAATTTACATATTTATTTCAATTGCCTATTAGTAATAGATAAGCAAATTGAATTCCATTGTTGCGATTAAAGTATTGCTTTTTCTAAAATATTAGTTCGTAGTTCCAATATTACTTCCTGTGGGATCAATATCTAAGACTTCATTAGAGCCCTATATTACTTGAGTGATACATATACTTGGGTTGATAAGTGTGACTTTACAATTATTGAATATTTTATACATCCATCTTTATCAAATCTATAAATGTTATTAAGTTTTGGTACAGTTGCTGAGGAATTAAATCTTTTAGCAGCAGTATTAAATACTTATATTTTTAAGCATATATGAAGTTGCAGTCAGTGCTATCTAGTATATTCCCAGCCAATCTATCCAACATTTGATCTGAAAAGGGCAAAGGAAAGTGATCTTTTCTAGTGGACATATTTAGTTTTCTATAGTCAATACAAATTCGCTAACCAGTTACTTGTCTTATTGGCATTAATTCATTTTTCTCATTTTCTTCAACAGTCACTCCTCCTTTCTTCGGAACACAGGGAATTGGGCTTACCCCTTACCCAAGCACTATCTGAAATAGGATATATAATTCCAACATCTAACCACTTTAAAATCTCTTTTTTAACAACTTCTTTCATTATTGGGTTTAATCTTCTCTGAGGATCCGTTTTAGGTTCATATTATTCATCTAATAAAATTTTTTGCATACAAATGGAAAGACTAATTCCTTTAATATCTGCTAAAATCCATTCAAAAGCCTTTTATACTTTTTCAACATCTCTATCAACTTTTGTTCATGGATTTCAGTTAACTCAGAAGATATAAAAACAGACAATGTAGATGACTCTCCTAAAAATATATATTTTAAATGGGCAGGTAATATCTTTAATTCAAGTTCATGTGGTTTAACACTTGAAGGAATAAGCTTTTTACTATCATTTTTCACTAATTCTATTACTTCAAATTTGCTCTAAATATAATCTAAATCTTCTTCTTTTACTTCATTTTCTGTATAAAAAAATTCTCCTTGCTTTAATTTATCTTCGAATTCATTCTTAAACTGCTCATTACTTAGATAATCTGCTACTTTCATACTGAAACATTCATTATCTTTTTCTATTGCAAGATATTTCATAGCTTTTGCTATATTAAATTTCACTTCTTGATCATTAACTGTCATCATTAATTCTCCTTTTTGCACATCTATTACAGCTCTCCCTATTGCAAGAAATGGTCTCCCTAAAATAATGGGAATCTCTTTATCTTCCTCCATATCCAATACTATAAAGTATATAGGAAAAATAAATTTATCCACTTTTACTAACACATCTTCTATAACTCCTTTTGGATAAGTTATTGATCGATCGGCTAACTGAAGAGTTACAATAGTAGGAGAAGTTTCTCCCAAATCTAAATGTTTAAAAATTGATAAAAGCATAAGATTGATACTCGCTTCTAAATCTGATAAAGCCTTTCTGTAAAACTTTTCTCCAATTGCACAAGCTATAGTAAAACTACCAGGATCTTTTAAATTTTCTGGAAGCTTTTTCTGAATAATAGCACTACACTCTTCACTAAGTGCAACGGTCTCATGATCTGTAAGCTTCCTTTTCTTGTTTAATACATCCTTCATAAATTTAGCATAACTTTACATTTGTTCCAAAGCTTCAACAAAAGAAATATTTATCGTTAACTTCTTAAGGATTTTAAAAAATTTTGTAAATTGTTTATCTTTATTCTTCTGTTTCAGTCTTTGTGGAAATGGAGGTAATGGTTTTTCTATAGGGCTCTATGTTTGTTGGTTTTCCTGTTGATCATTTTCCATTTCTTCCTTTTCTTCATCAACTTCACTTTCTTTTTGGATCCTTGTTTCAAATTTTTTTCCACTTCGTAATTGAATAGCTTTAATTTGCTCTTTATTTTGATCTTTTCGATTAACTTCCACAGTACTTGGAAGAATTCCAGAAGGTCTATTACTAAGTGCAGTAGCAATATGTACTAATTGATTTTCAATTTTTCTAATAGCAGCCCTTTGATTCTGTATTTAATTTCACATATTCAACATTACTTCTTCCATCATCAACTTCTTTTTCTTAACTTATGGGTTAGGGTTGGAGTTAAATCCCTGAGGATAATAAGGTAAACAATTAGGATTTCCTTGATTGTTCAGATTTCTAGATAAATTCATTGAATTATTATAATTATTCCAACTAAAATTAGTGTGATTTTTCCAACCAGGGTTAAAATAGTTAGAATAGGGATTATTATTTCAATTATTTATAGCGTTTAAAGTTTCATGATACGATTGAGTATCAATAATCTGTCCCAGTGAATTCTCCTCTAATACTGGGGTACTTGAGAATAATTCGTTCCCATTTGATCAATCTTTTTAGAAATAGCAGCAATTTGAGATGCCAAAATAGACATTGCATCAGAATCATGAATACTAGCTACTCTCTTAGGATTTACCCTTTTAGAGGGCCATTGAAAATTATTAGTAGTCATTTCTTCAATTAAAGAATATGCTTCATCAAAAGGTTTTGACATTAATGAACCACTCGCAGCAGCGTCTATAATAGATCTCAATGATCCTACTAATCCATTGTAAAATGTTTGAATTATTAACCAATCTGGTAAATCATGATGTGGACATTTTCTGAGAAGATCTTTAAATCTTTCTCATGCTTCATATATCGATTCCTCTTCAAATTGACAAAAAGATGTAATATAATTTCTAAGCTTAGCGATTTTCAAGGGTGGAAAATATTTAGCCAAGATTTTTTGTGATAGTTCTCCCCAAATTCTAATAGATCCAGGTGCTAACTAATTTAACCAAGCCTTGGTTTTATCCCTTAATGAAAAAGGAAAAATTCTAAGCCTAACAGTATCATTAGACACTCTGTCATATTTAAATGTAGCCAACTTTCAAGAAAACTAGCAAGATGTAAGTTAGGATCTTCAGTAGGTGATCCTCTAAATAGATTATTTTGTACCATTTGGATAATAGGAGGTTTAAGCTCAAATGAATTAGTAGCAACATCAGGATTTTGAATAGTTAAGTGAAGTTCATTTGCTGCCGGATTCACATAATCTTTTAAAGGTCTTTGTCGATTTTCATTTATTGGATTATCTAAGTTATTCGCCATTTCTTGTAAATTTTTAATTTCTCTTTGTTGTTTTTGAAGTTTTCTCATAGTTCGTTCTAATTCTGAATCGTAAGGTACTAAACCTTTAGATCCAATATTTCACATAAACAAATAAAGCAAGCAAAGTAAAACACTCTAATAAAAATATTTCTTTTTAGATTTTTTATTTAATTTTTTTTAATAATAATAATTTTTTATGATATATATATTATCTCAAAATTTCCTAATTTATCAAAACTATTTAATTCAACCGTTACTTTCCCCACGCAACGACGCCAAAAACTTGATCCGACTTTTTTTATTGCGATAGATTGTGTAAAATTTAATTAAATATAATCAATTAATATTCAGATTCTACACAAGTATATGTATTGTTATCAAGTAATAATGGACTTTCTATTTAAGTCCCAAATGTTGATTCTACGGGGAATGTTTAAATTGGAAACGACAAATTTGTTAGGAAATTCACAGAAAGTCAATTGAAATCACTATCACTAATTTCAATTGTTGAGATGTAATCAAAATTAAATTTCTAAACTATTATCAAATCAAATATGCAAAATTTAAAACATTAAATACTAATCTATTAACTATGTTTATGTAACGGAGATTCTTATGTAAAAAAGCATCCTTCCCACTACAATGATGCTATGGTAAAATGAGATGAGATAAATATTCATAATATGTATTGTGCCAAAGAGGAGCAATTTTAATTCTCTACCCTGATATAGTGCATAGAAAATCAATGCCTAATCTCAGTGTTTAGTCCCTAAATTCATGGCTAGCCTAGGAGGATATCGGCTCCCACTCCAGAGCTCCCACTTCCCTTCTTCTGAAGGCTAGCTCTCGCTTCAGTTTCTAAACACTAGGACTGAATTAAAGATTTTATTTTGTCACCCTATTGGTTCTCCAATTCTACACCAAATAAAGAATATTTCCCTATTTATTTGCACTTAATTCCCTAAACGATGTTCTCCTTCATGGAATCAAATGTGATCCTTACTCTGTTGTAGAACGCATACTCTGTTTCCCAGATCATATGTTTCACAACACATTTTAACAATTCAATTGGCCAGATCGAAAAGTAAATTAAGTTCTGAGTTGAAAATCGTCACAATTTATTTTACAATTTAATATTGGCACATTCATATTATCTCTTCATTTCACCAATCTAAGAGTAGGGAGAAAGATAGATGGAACTACTCAAACTTCATGAGAAAGAAATAACAAAACACAAATTTTATATATAAAATAAAATTCATACAACACTGATAAACAAACAATACTTATCTGAAAACTGTTTCTCAAAGCAAATCTTTTGTAGCATTTCCTTAGAAATGTAGGAAGAAGATATGTCTCACTTTTCTCCTTCTCCAACACTCTTACAAAAAGTTTCACACTAAATCTCACCACAAAAACTCTAAAATATGAAAACAAAATCACTAATTGACTCCAATATGAAAGTGGAATGGAATGATGTGGTGCGAAAAATGAAAGTAGAGGAGTTAGAAACATAGAGGAGCGCTTTTTCTGATGAAATTCGGCCCCAAATAGAGCCCAAGGTCGGTTCTTTAAGAGGTGCCTCCAAAAACTCCTCAAAAAATCATCCAAATACATCAAACCTTCTAGAAAAAGGGTCTGCACCGCCTTTGGCGTCGTCGGCGCTTTGTAAAAAATCTTTGTGTTAATTTGTTATGTGTCGTCGGCGCTGCCGACGCTAAGCATTTCTTCAAAAACATCATTTTGACTCCAAATTTCATCATTTTTGCTTTCTTTTTGCTGTAAACCCTAAAAATCAACAACCTGCAAGAAAACATCAGAATACCTTCCATTAAAGTGCAATATCATAAAAAATAGGTATAAAATATGGGTCTAAAAATCCATATATTTTTGGTATATCACCTATCATTAGTCTCTCCTTCAGCATTTGGAATGTAAATCTGATAAAACGGATGGTGATTAATAAATCTAGTTGAATCTTCTTCAATTCATTTGTTCTTTAAATATTTAGCCTTGTCCGCTTCTTCTATAAAATTGGTATGGCTAAACTGCATATTAAGTTGTCATCCCATATGATCCAGATGTGCGTTAACTTCCATCACTTTTGCCTTAATTAAAGTCACGTCAGCCTCAGATTGAGTGATTTTCTCCGCTATTCCTTCAATATTAACGGCTAGGAAATCATTATATAACTTTTGCGCACTCTCATTAATAAATTTCTTTCTCGTTACTTCCTCCTTCTTTAAATCACTCTCCCAAGATGACATCTTTCAAAACTCTCTCTTCTCACTTAGAATTTAGGGCTGGAATTGAATTGTGGTATAAATCCTCACAAAATCCTTCTATTTATAGCCTATAAACCCCCATATAACTCTTAAGCACATCTTAAAACTGTTATCCGACATTAAAGCTAACCAAATCAAAAATAAAACTTCTAAAACCAAAATTCACATGTTTTTAACTGTTGCACTTAAGCGCCGGATGTTAACGCTTAAGCGTCAGTGCTCAATTTATTACAGGTCAACTTAATGTCCAAATACTCATTCTAACATAGCTAAGTCATCTTTCAATGTCTTAAAATAATGACTAAATAATTATATATTCAAAATACTACCAAAATTTTCTAAATCAAACACAACAACATAAACAAATACATAGATAACTATGGGTTGCCTCTCACAGACCACTTGGTTTTACGTCGTCAACCAACGTAACCGGTGCTTATTCTGGTTGACCCAACAACATAAGATCATTCAATTTAAGTTGGTTACCTAAAAAGTAGGGTTTCATCTTGCGACCATTCACTTTAAATATTTTATCAGTTTTAGGATCTTTAATATCCAAAGCACCATAAGGATAAACTTTCATCACAACAAATAGGCCCATTCACCTAAACTTAAGTTTGCTTGGAAATAATCTTAACCTTGCATTATAAAGCAAAACTTGTTATCCTGGCACAATTTTTTTAGTAACAATCCTCCGATCATGCCACCTCATCATCTTTTCTTTGCAAATCTTAGCACTTTCATAAAATTCATTTCTTATCTCTTCAAGCTCATTTAATTACAATAATCTATTCTCACCAACATCCTTTAAATTGTAATTATATTCTTTAATAGGCCAATATGCTTTATGCTCAAGTTCAATTGGTAAATGAAAAACTTTACTAAATATTAGCTTGTGTGAGGACATTCTTATAGGAGTTCTGTATGCAGTCCTTTAAGTCAGAAAGCATAGTCAAGTTTAACTAACTAATCAATTTTGGTTGGATTCACAAATTTTTCCATTATTCTTTTAATCTCACGATTTGATAATTCATTCAAACTACTTGTCTGAGGATGATAAGCACTAGCAATTCAATGGTTAATATGATATTTATTTAATAATTTCTCCATCATTGTATTTCTGAAATGACTTCAATGGTAAGTTATGATTACTCTCGACATTTCCAATCTACAAAATATATTCATTTTTAAAAACTTTGTAACACTTTGAGCATCAGATCGAGGTAAAGAAACAACTTCTATCCATTTGGATACATAATCTACTACTAACAATATATATAAATTTCTAAGAGATGGTTTAAATGGTCCGATGAAATCTAATCCCCAAACATCAAATATCTCAACTTCTAACAAACAATTGATGGGCATCTCATTTTTTCTAGAAATATTTCCTACTCATTGACATTGATCACAAGTTTTGATATAAGCGTTAACATCTCTAAAGATTGTAGGCCAATAAAATCAAGATTGCAAAATTTTGTATGCAATTTTATCAACACACAAATGTCCCCCAAAATCATAATTATGACATTTTTGGATAATTTCATAAGTTTTTTTCTAAAGGCACACATCTTCGAATAATAAGATCTTTTCCTTGTTTATATTAAAATGGGTCATCACAAAAACAAGTCTTGTTGATATATCATTCCATAGGGTATAATATAACTAACAATGAAATACACAATGTTGGCATACCATGAAACACGCCACTCATTAATATTGAAAAATTTCTCATCTGAAAAATGTTCATTAATTTTTTTTTTTCAAAACAGAGTGGTTTTTTTAATTCAAGCCTGGATAGATGATCAGCAATTTGATTCTCGGCTCCCTTTCTATCTACTATCACAAAGTTAAATTTTTGCAAAAGAAGAATCCATCTTATAAGTCTTGGTTTTTCATCCTTCTTTTTCATTAAATACTTAATTACAGAATGATCAGTATGCACAATACATTTAGTTCTAATTAATTATGATCTAAATTCAACAAACGCATATACTACTACTAATAACACTTTCTCAGTTGTGGTATATTTAATTTGAGCTTCATTAAGAGTTCTACTAGCATAGTAGATAACTTTGAAAATAGTATCATGCTTTTGTCCTAAAATAGCTCCAATAGCATAATCACTTGCATCACACATCAATTCAAAATGTTTTTTCCAAACTGATGAAACAATTATTGGTGCAATGACTAATTTTTCTTTTAATAATTCAAAAGCTTTTAGGCATTCTTTATCAAAATTAAAAATTACATCTTTTTCAAGTAAATGACATAGAGGCTTAGTAATTTTTGAAAAGTCTTTAATATACCATAGAATCCAGCATGTCCTAAGAAACTTTGAATTTCCTTCACACTTGTTGGGTAAGGTAAATTAGCGATCACTTGAATTTTTGCAAGGTCTACTTCCATAAAATTTTTTGAATTTTGATTTCCCAAAACAATTCCTCCTATTACCATAAATTGGAATTTCCTAGTTAAGGACCAAATTTGTTTATTCACAGCACTTAAGAACTTTTGATAAATGTTCTAAACATGATTCTAATGAAGTCCAAACATAAAAAAATCATCCATAAAAACTTTAATCCATTTTTCAATTAAATCACAAAAAATAGTCATCACACATCTTTAAAATGTAGCAGGGGCATTACATAAATCAAATGACATTCTTCTAAAAGCAAATGTACCATAAGGACTGGTAAAAGTTGTTTTCTCTTAATCCCCAGGAGCTATCAGAATTTGGTGATAATCAATATATCCATCCAGAAAACAAAAGTATTTATGCCCAACTAGTCTATCTAACATTTGATCTAGAAAGGATAGTGGAAAATGATCTTTCCTTGTGGCGAGATTTAATTTTCTATAATCAATGCATATTTGCCATCCTGTGACTTTTCTTGTTGGTATTAACTCATTATGCTCATTCATAGTCACAATCACTCCTTTCTTAGAAACACAAGAAATCGAACTTAACCCATGCACTCTCTAAAATAGGGTAGATAATTACAAAATCTAACAACTTTAAAATTTCTTTCTTAACAACTTCTTTCATAACAAGATTCAATCTCCTCTGAGGATTGTCGGCTATTTTTCCTTCAAAAATAAGATTTTAAAATTTAAATTTGGAATTTAATATATATATATATATATATAATGTAATTTTAATTTTGTGAAAATGGTATCCTTTATTTTTTTTTTAAATGATGAGACCGAGTAAACCTCATATATATAATAGTTTAAATAGTTGAACACAATACCATAAATGATATATCATCTTGGAGGATGAACATATCACTTATTGGCAGGCATAACTATCTTAACTTAAAAGTTTATGACTCTATTTTGGCCTGCAAAATTTATAGCTGACAAATTCCCTTATCTAATACATAGATTAGATAGGGTTTAGATTAATCTGGGTTCTTAAATTCCATATAGAAGTAAGCCCCTATAGTTAATTACATCTTAGACAACCAAAGTCACCTAAGAAAACTCTCGACAATGATAAGAGGTTTCGTCTTCAAAAATTCAACATTCAAATTTCCACGAATGTTCATAGGAAAAGTCAAATGGGATAAGTTTAAATAGAAATAATTATTTTTAGAATCCAAAGGAACAAAAAGTAGGAGATGTTGAAAATACTGAAGAAGAATCAATGACATCTTAAACTAATCTACGGTTTGGCTTTACGTCTTTGAAAGAGAAATTATTTGATATTTCAGTCCTGCAAATTATTTAGATGTTCAGGACTTGTATTTGCATGTCATATGCAAATAGTCTGAGAAAATGTGAGGATTTATATCGTACTAAACGATGACCTCAGAAGCCTAAAAAGTTTAGGACTTATATCGTACGATATAAAATCGTAGAAAGTCCAAAAAGATAATGTGAGGATTTATGTTGTGCCAAACAAATAACCTCAACGTTTTATAGGTATGTTATTTTAATATATTGAAGTTCTGTATAAACTCATCCTTTCGTCTTTGGTAGTTGTCTCGAACGTTGTCTGGAGATGAATCGACAGCCGACCACGTCGTAGTCTCATTCCGAGAAGAGGAGAGGGAGAAGAGAGAATAAAAAAAAAACCATGCCTCGAACGGCCTATCCTAGGGGATTACACAAACATACTAGAAAGGTAGCAACTAAAGCGTGAATACTGGTAAATGTATACAGTACAACAAAGAACAAACAAAGAGACTATGTTATAAGATGCGGTAAAAAAATGCATGGGACATGTAACGAAGTACAGTACAGTACAAAATAAAAAGAAGTATGTAGAAAATAAAGTATGGAAATTAAATAAATAAAAGCATACCTGATCAAATTCTGCTAAAACTTCAAAACAGATTGCAATTGTATGATATAAATGGGTTAGGTAAACTTTTGCAGATTATAAAAGAAAAAAGGTAAATGATGAGCATATGAAAGTCTCAGGATGAGATATTAGATTTCAATTTGGGGATAGGCTCAGACTAGACCCCTTTTTTTTCTTATCTCGATCCCACAGGCAACTGATATATCGAGGTCAACCTACCAATATCAACTAAAGGCCACCAACAAATCTCCCCTATAATCAAACAGTCTTAGACCCTATCACTTAGTGAATATGTGAATAGAGTAGTATCTGAACTCTTCAAAGAGTGGTGCACCTATACATGAAGAGTAGTATATGAACTTATCGAAGTGTAGTGTATGTGTATGTGAGTGTATGATCTGTCGTGTAGGGCATAGTGTGTGAACTGTATAGTGTGATGAGTGTAGTATATATTTCTTGTGCAAGAGGAATATCTGTGTAAAACTCATAGTATCTATACATGATATGTAATATCTGTCATGCAGAGCGTAGTGTGTGGATATACTGTCTGCAATATAAAAAAAGGTGATATGATAATACTTAGATCCGTCAAATAAAGATATGTGGTGTATCTATATGTGGTGTATAAGATGTACTATATGATGTATGAAATGTATGTGTAGGTGATATCCAATGTATGCATGTGTTAGCCGTGATATGGTGTCTACAGTGTAGTGTCGTATTTGTTCTTTCGCAATTATAGTATTTGTGGGGTGTTTGTAGTATCTGTTCTTTTTGTGAGTGTAGTATCTGTGTAGTGTCTGTAGTATCTGTTCTTTTTGTGAATGTAGTATCTGCTCTTTTTTTTGTGACTGCCGATTCTTGAACCTTTTGAAAAAGGTTTAGAGCTGTTGATGATCTAGGGGTGAAAGGGCATCGCACTAATTGAATATTGATTTCATATTTCAGCTATAAACTGAGATGTTAAATGGTTTTTTTTTTTGCTTCATCGCCTGTTACCCCTCGTCTTGAACTAATAGGCCACCTAAATATTTCATATGTTCATCCAACAAATTATATATATATATATATATATTTCATATCAGGGAAATGGGAGAAGCAATCATTTAAGCCTTTCTATAGCATATATCTTCCACTTTTAAGTTTAAACTTTAAACCTATACATATGCTCATTACATGCTCTATCAATTTCCTAAGGAGAAATACGTTGTTGCCAAGTTCAAACTTATGAAATTTATGTAAACATGAAGTTAATTCCAATAAGAGATTAAAATCAGCTCCAAACATGTATTCTGAAACAAAAAATCCAACGGGTATTCGAATAAGGAGCAGCAAAGAAGACCACAACCAAGCCAAAAATGAGCCACCAAACAACTACCTAAATCATCAAACATTTCTATTTTTTAAGTTCGAATAAAGGAACTAGCAAGAAGAACAAAACCAAGCTCAGCATAAGGGCTAAGCTGAACCACCAAGAAGAAGCAAAACCAAGCCATTAAAAGAGCTATTCAAAGCAAGAAACAATTCCAACATGTGGCCATAACCAAACCGTCCTCAAACAAAATTGAGCCCAGCAAGGGACAAAACCGAAGAAATTAAAAGAGCAGAAATTGAACTATTAGAAAATGAAAACGGAGCCCAGCAAGGTAGGCCACAATTGAGGTATTATTCGAGATAATAAAGTTGCTATCCTGAATCAGAGAATGATTTCCAATGTATATTTAAATAATACAGCAAGGGAAGCAAAAACTACAGCTCCAAAACTGATAAAGCAATAAAAGGAATAAAATCATAGCCCTAAGCCGCCATCCCAGATCAAAACAATCTCCAAATATATTTCAGAATAGGGGCAGCGAGAAACACAAAAATCAGACCCAAAACGGGTATCCAAAATTCAAGATATAAACTCATACATATGTTAGAATAATGAACATCAAAATGAGCAAAAATTGAACATCAAAAAAATATTCAAAACCAAAGTATAATATTCTATGTGTATTCAAATTAGGGGGCAGCAAGCCGCCATCCTAGATCAAAACAATCTCCAAATATATTTCAGAATAGGGGCAACGAGAAACACAAAAATCATACCCAAAATGGGTATCCAAAACTCAAGATATAGACTCATATATATGTTAGAAAAATGTACAGCAAAATGAGCAAAAATTGAACATCAAAACCAATATTCAAAACCAAAGTATAATCTTTCATGTGTATTCGAATTAGGGGACAGAAAGAAGCATAGAGAACCAGTCCCCAAATAATATTCAAAACCATAAAATGCATCTCCAACACATACATTCATATAGAGACTACAAGAAGCACAGAGAACCGACCCCCAAATGATTTTCAAAATCATAAAACGCATCTCCAACACATACATTTATATAGGGACTACAAGAAGCATAGAGAACTAGCCCCAAATGATATTCAAAATCAGAAAATGCATCTCCAACATATATATTCATATAGGGGTAGCAAGGGTAGTAGGAACTGCAGCCACAAACTAGTATCTAAAATCAAAGAAAGATCTCCAATATATATTCGAATAAGGGACAGTGATGAGGACAAAAATTGAGCCCTAATATGTAGTTATTTAGAACACCAACATATTCCAGAGGTTATACCCGAATAAAGGGGCAGCAAGAAGATCAAAACCGGTCTCAAATCTTCATTAGATCTAAAGGAAAGTTCTTCATCTTATAATGTCGTAAGTAGTATCACATGAATAACTAATTTTGAAATTGGATCAACACCCTAAACTGATTTGAAATAGATTCTATGGTGTTAAAGGAGGCAGCAAAGGAAGCAAAAAATTATAGCCCCAAATAGTTATTCCAAAACCATAAGGAAATAATCCCTGTATATGCATTCAACTAAGAATAGAAAGAAGAACAGGAACGATAACATTTGATACCCAAAAGATCTAAACACATGAATTGGAACAGGGCCAAATAATATAACTGTGATATTAATCTATCAAAATCATGATCAAGAATAATCAATTCTCAAAATAATTGAAATCTGACCTCAATTTCTTACAAGCTCAAGAAATGAAAAGAGTAAGAAGAAGTCACGAAATGAAAACTTCCGGAAAAATCCCTCCAAAATCCCAAGAAAAAATAAACGTCGTCCTCTTTCTCTCCCCCTTGGGGGTATTTATAGCCATTGAGAGGGCCAGGGCTCACCGGTTGTAAAAAAATGGGGAGGTGACAAGAAACACCTCAAGGGGCAAAGACAACGTTCAAATTCAAGAACAAGAAGGTTAACAAACTCGTTTAAGAGGGAAATTTTGTTACAATGGCCTACCAGCGAGGCTACCAGTGACGAGGGCTCGGAAAGGAAAGGGATGACCAACAAACCGGCAAGGAGACTCCACGGTCCGGCTAGGGCAAAGAACAGAGGCACGAGGGAGAGTTTAGATTTAGGGTAATAAATCTTTTTTTTATTTAAAAGAAGATTTTTTTATTATATAAAAAATATCAAATTATGCTAAATTAGTTTGTGCGCAGTACCCTAACAAAATGGATGTCCTCCGTAGCTAAAATTGATGTCTCGGACGCAATAGCGTAGTCTTTTTCGTCATCCGAAATCATCCGGACAAACTTGTCGTCGATCGCGTCAAATTAACTTTGATTTGCATATGGCACAACCAATGAAATTATTTTGACCCGATCGGAGCCGTTTAACGAGATATTATTGACCGGTCCTCACATAAGTGACAACCAAAGCCAAACATATCTCTCGTAGTGGCAAGTTAAACATTGCATGTGTTACGGTGTCCACCTACGTTTTTCAAATTTCTATAGGAGATCAATTTGAGCTTCAATATGTCAGATTTTCGATCGACTCAATTGAATGTTGAGGATCTAAAATCATCCATATGAAACTACAAAGAGTGAGGAGACGGATTGAATTTCTAAAGGGGGGTGAGTCCCAGTCTAGTCCTCTAAGAGAGTCAAAACAGGGAAATCTTAAGGCTAGAGCCTAGGGTATCTAGAGAAGGGAAAAAAAAAAGAGACCTAAAAAACGAGGTCAAGAAGTATCAGCCCTGTCTTTGCAGTTCTCTTCCATATGAACTCTATGTATACAAATTGAAGGACTGATTCATTTAATATCAGCAATTGTCCATCCAAAGACTTTCTTATAACTCTTCAAAGTTTTCATTAAACTCATTTCTTCTTCAGTAGATAATTTTGAGAAAATTATAACAGGTCATGTTGAGGAATCACCTAAAAAGACATATTTCAAATGTTCACGAAGTAACTTCAACTCAAGCTCACGAGGTTTTTCAATTGATGGGCAAAAAGATGTATCTTTTTCTGTCGTGTCCAAAAATTCAAAACTTTCTCGAACATAATTTGAATCTTCCTTGTAAAAATCTTCATATTGATCTAATTCCTCTTCTTGCTCGTGTTCCAACTCTTTCATTTCAGATTTCTTTTCATAAAGTGTTTTGAAATGACATTCACTTAGATATCTTATCACATCCATTATATAACATTCATCATCTTTACCTTTTGTAGAATATTTCATTGATTTAGAAATGTTAAATGTAACTGTCTAATAATTGACACACATAGTTAATTCTCCTTTCTGCACATCTATCATTGCTCTTCCTGTAGTTAGGAATGATCTCCCCAAAATAATAGGTATTTTGTTATCTTCCTCCATATCTAGCATAATAAAATCAACAGGAAAGATAAATTGATCCACTTTCACTTAGTTATCTTTTATAACTCCTTTAGGATAGGTTTTTGAACGATTTGTTAACTGCAGAGTTACAGTAAACGAGGATATTTCTCCTAATCTCAATCTTTTAAATATCGATAATGGCATAAGGTTGATTCTTTCACCTAAATCACATAAAGCTTTCCCATAAAATATCTCCTATTGCACTTTGAATTGTGAAACTACCAGAATCCTTACACTTTTTAGGAAGCTTTTTATGAATTATAGCACTGCACTCCTCACTAAGTTCAACAGTCTCATTATCTTCGAACTTTCTTTTAATGTTAAGAATATCCTTCATAAACTTCACATAGATTGGCATTTGTTCTAAGGCTTCAGCAAATTGAATAGTAATTATAAGCTTCTTAAAAATTTCCATATATTTTTAAAATTACTTATCCAACCTTTGTTGTCGAAGCCTTGGAGGAAATTGTGGTGGTGGTCTTTCCTAATCAAGTTTAAGTGGAGAAATAGGTCTTTCTAAACCTTTTGGAGCATTCTCTTTTAGTTTATCAATTTCTTCTCTAGCTACTTTAGTCTCTTTTTGAACTCTACCTTCCAATTCTCTTCCGCTTCTAAGTTGAACGGCTTTTACTTGCTCTTTATTCTGGTCTTTTGGATTTACTTCTATATTACTAGGAAGTGTTCCAAGGGATCTATCACTTAATGAATTTGCTATTTGTCCAAGTTTATTCTCAATATTTCTAATTGTAGCTCATTGACTTTGTAACTAATTTCCCATTTGTAACACCACTTCTTCTATAAACAATTTCTTCTCCTTAAAATTGCAATTATTATTAAAACTTGAAGGATAAGTAGGTCTATAATTACTATTCCCTAGGTTGTTTAAGTTTCCCAATGGGTTTACTTGATTGTTCCCCCATTACTGATTATTACCACTCGTAGTATTATTCCAATAAAAATTGAGATGGTTCTTCCAACCTGGTTTATAATAATTTGAATATAGGTTAGTTTGCTTATTCTTTATGGCATTAAAAGTTTCTAATGATACTTGAGAATCTACCATTTGACCTAATAAATTTTCTTCAATCATAGATATTGGTTGAGAAAAATTCATTCTAAAAATTGGTCTAATTTCCTTGAAATTGAAGCAACTTGATTCACTAACATGACAAAAGCATCAGTTTCATGAACGTTGGCTACTTTCTTAAGATTTACCCTCTCAGAAGGCCATAAAAAATTATTGGTAACCATCTCTTTTATTAAAGTATAAGCGTCATTAAATGGTTTTAACATCAATGAACCGCCACCAGTGACATCGATAATAGATCTAAGAGATCCAGCTAATCCATTATAATATATTTAAATTGTTAACCAATCTGGTATAACATGGTGTAGAAGCTTTCTTAAGAGTACTTTAAATCATTTCCATTCTTCATAAATAGATTCCCCTTTAAACTGACAAGAAGGTGTAATATCTTTTTTAACTTCACAGTTTTTTTATGTTAGAAAATATTTAACAACGAATTTATGCGCTAAATCACCCCAAGTTTTGATAGATATAAGTGATAAAAAATGTATCCATATCTTAGCCTTATCCCTGAGTGAGAAAGAAAATAATCTAAGTCTTTTAACATCATCTGATACACTATCATATTTAAATGTAGCACATAATTCCAGAAAATTGGCAAGATGTAAATTTGGATATTTAGTTGGTGCTCCCTCAAACTAATTATTTGATACCATTTGGATAATAGTGGGTTTAATTTCAAATGAATTATCCAATGCAACGGATTTTTGAATACTAAAATGAAGTTCATCCACCTTAGGGTTTGCATAATCTCTTGAAGGTCTAAACTCTTTAGCATTTTGATTATTTTGATTTGTCATTTCTTGAAATTTTTGAATTTTTTCATTAATTTTTAATTTTTTAAAATTTTTTAATAATTCTTTCTAATTTAAAATCGTAAGGCACAAGTCCTATGGAACCAGAACTACACATACATCATTATAAAACACAAAATAAAAAAATAAAACACACAAACAAGAGCTTTATGTAAAAACAACGCTACAATATTCCTATAATAAATTTAAAAGTTTAAATAAGACTTTATAGAAGTATAAATTTTGCTTTCTAAAACTTTCTTTTAAAATTTTTGTAATTATCCCCGAGAACGGTGCCAAAAACCTGATCCCGATGTTCTATATAGATGTTAAATGTGATGTATGTGATTTGTTAACCTCATTTTTGGTTGAAGTCTAGTTTTTCCCTCTTTAGTAGCTTAGGGTCTAGCCATAGGATTTTTCTGTTGACTATTCCTAGAAAACTAGAAAAGGAACCCTCATCATTAGAAATTCTAAACTCTTTTTTGCTCAACTTGAAGTTCCACATATTGGTCCTAACCTCTAGCACTTAGTAGGTGGGGTCAGCATGGGGGGGAACTCAAGGCGAGTCTCCCATAGGATGGTCAGACCTTAGAACTAACCCTGGGTGGTCTGGTGATGGTTGAGGTGGCTTGCACACACTAAACTTTCTTACATAGCACAAACCCAAGACCCCTTGATTTGGTCTCATGATTCATTTTGGAAAGCTCATATGAATGAATCTATACCCCTAGTATTTGGCTAAGAGGATTAGATCCAACATATTGAGTATCCAAAATGAGTCCTCACATGGCTTCTATTGGTTCAACATGGCTTCATTGCTTACTTACCCATTCCAACCTAAAATCAGTAAAATTGCCAAAATGCCCCTACAACCCTAATTTTTTCCAAAAATCCCAAAATTACCCAAAATACCCTAATTTGCCCAAAAATCAATTCAAGCCACTCAACACTACCTAAATTGACCAAAATTCACTTAAATCACTAGATTCCCAAAAAAACCCCAAAAAGTGCCCAAACTTACCAAAATACCCCTCATGACCCAAAATCCCAAAAATTCCAAAATCATCCCAAATATTCCCAATTTCAATTTTTGACCATCACATCGACCCAATTTGACCAATTTTACCCAATTTGACTAAAACCCCAACTTGCCCTTAACGGCCCAATGTCCCCAAATTAGCCTCAATCTTGGCCCAATTGACCCCAACCTTGCTCAATTTCAATTCTAAACCAAAATTCAGTATCGCGAATCCTAATCTCAATAAAATACAAGCTCAATTTGACCCAATTGAAAGCTCAACTTCATCCAAATCAAAAGGCCCCAATTTTGACCATATGCCTAAATCCACTAAATTAGCCCCCCAATTCAATTCAAAATCCCTTGAAATTCTTCAAAATCCTTCATGATATTTCCCTACACCAAAATCAACACTCAATTGCCCCAAATTTTATCCCAAGTTCAATTTCAATTTTACAAGCCCAAAAATTTATGTCATTCAAAAAGGCTCAAATCCAAAAAGCCCACATGACAAATTTTGCCCCCATCATCAATTTAATCAAAATCATTTCCTAAGTCCTAAATTCATGATCAAATTATTCTAAAAAAAGCCTCATGAAAAACTCCACCAAAATGCCCCATAAATTCAAAAACCCTTTCTCATGAAAATTAGTCAAGCCAAGGACAAGCCATGTAGCCACTCCCAACCCATAGGTAAGCCATGAGAGCCATGCCACCTCATCAAACTATTAATGCCAAGAGGCCAAGCCACTTTCAAATATTCTTAAGATTCTTTTAACCCCTCCCATGAATCACTCTAACTCATGATTAGTTGAATCACCTTGGATAGAGACCTCACCATGAAGATTCAGCTGAATCATCTGATTTCCCTCAGCACCCAAAGCAGCATTGGTGATTGAGTCCAACCCCAAACCATGATTTGACACAAATTTACTCAAAATAGCCCTTTTGCTATGTTATTTCAATCATTTACCTTTACACATGACCAACCCCAATTGACTTCACCAAACCCAAGCCATGACCTCCTTGAGTTAGATGGTGACCTAAGCCTGACCGACCGGCCACTTAAGCTGTCGGAAAAGCCATGTCCAAAAGCTCCACCTAGGCCAAAACTCAAAATTAAACCCATCCAAGCCGTCTCATCCTAATTGGATATTTGCACATTGTTGGCATCCACATAAGTAATCCAAAGGACCCACCAATTGCCCCTGATGGCCTCTTCTTTGCCCTATATTTAAACTCACTCTCCATGGACAAACCAAGATAGCTTGAAATTCCTTGGGGAAACTCTATCAAATTGCTTCAAGAGCTCCTTCATGACATCTTGAGTTCAACCCAACCATACTCAATCCCTCAAGCCCACTACTGGAGCTCAATTTCAGAGCTTAAAATCAAGGCCGAAACAGGACACCCCCAAAACTCCACCAAACTCAAATTAATTGCACCCACACCAACCCCACAGTGAGAGAAAAAGATCCCCCACAAAATCCCTATCACCAGAGCACCCTAAGGTGGACTTTGATCGAACCCTAAATCAACCTTGGTCAATTTCATACCTAGGCATTTCATCATAGCTTAAAACTTCATCTTGGAGCTCTTTGTACTCAAGGCAAGCTTTTAGAAGCATTCAATCGAGGCCACACCTCTTAGGAAAAGGTATTGAACTCTCCCCTTAAATCGAGCTTCATTTAATTATCCATGCTTATAGACTTGATTTAAGGCTTGATCAACTGTATGGATATGTTCTCCTAGTCTAGATGAGTCTATAGAAACAAACCACACATAATTTAGTTAAGAATCAAGAGAGATATTAAGGTTTTAAGTTGGACGGCTCGCGGGTTCAGTCCATTAGGTACAATGACGGAGGATCGTTCGATCAAGCGTGTATTGAATAGAGGGCTCTGATTACGCCGGATGGATGGATGGTTTGAAAAGGCAGGCTGACTCAGCTGGTGGTGCCCAATCTCGCGGCGACACGTGTCTGTTCGACGCGTACGAGGATCCAGTCAGTGTCGCGTCACTTAAGTAGAAAATTGGGCTTTTATTTGAATTATTTAATGATCAAAACTTCAAAAATTCATATCTTAACGTAGAAAAATCATAAAAATAAAATAAAAATAACCTCATGCTTAGTGAACAGAGGAGAACATGTGGAAATATTTTCATATTCATTTGATGCATGCATAATTTTTAATTAATTAAATGGTATTGTTTTTATTTTTATTTTCCATTTGCATAAATATTTCACCATGACTTGATTATTGGGGCTTTGATTCTATCTGTTATGAGGAGGCTTTCTTATTTTTTCCATGGTCAGGGGGCATCTCTAACTAGAGATACTAATTTTCAAGTTAATGGTCTCTGCTTGGGTAAAATAATTATAAAAATTAAAATAATCATCAGAAAAATACAAAACTTATTTTAGTAGTTTAATTATGGTCCGAGGACCCTAGGAAAAATATAAACTAGATTTAATTCATTAAAAATAATTCTAATTGTTGCAAACTCTAAAAAATAAAATAAAATTAATTTGGAGTAATTATAAATTTAAATTATATAAAAATCATTTTCCACTGTAATTTAATGTCATAGGAGCTTCCCATAAAAATTTCAAGTCAATTAGACTTAATTTGATCACTCAAATAAATTGATTAAGTGAAATCACATTTTTTGCATTAAAATAATTATAATAATTAAAATAAAACTCAAAAAAATTACCAAATTGATTTTGGGAGCTCCTTATGACCTGAGAAATCTAAGAAAAATAAAATTGGAATTAAAATAAATACTTCATTTTTTAGCTATTTTTGGGTATTTAAATATTTAAATATTAATTAAAAATCATAAAGATTGTAGAATTGTAAAAACACACTAAAATTTCACATTTGACTTGTTCATCACCTAGAACTAATTAAAATAATTTTCCTAATTTTCCAATTCAAGATATTAATTTCTAAAGGCTTAAAATGAATTTTCTCTAATTCTCACTAAAATAATTCCAATAATTAAAATATAAATCATAGAAATATGAAATTTGTTTATTTAGGTTCTCTGAACTCAGAGAGACTTAATGAAAATATAAAACTTAATTTTCTACTTAAAAATATTTAATAATTAATTAATGCTCAAAATAACAAATAATTCTAATAATTAAAGTAAACCTATAAAAATTATGAAAATTGGTCGAAGTGGTCGTCTAACCTAGGAGAACCCCCAATAATTTTATTAAGGATATAAGCTTTGTTTTGATTAAGTTATTAAATTTTTATTAAAAATCCCTATTTTTGTATTAAAAATAATTATAAAATTAAGTAAATTCATAAAAATTTAGAAAAAATCACATTTTCTCCTCTTATATTTCAATTAACCCATGAGTGGGGTAACATAAGATTTTCAAGTCATATGAGTTCAATTTAGTGAATTATAGGGAATTAGGGACTTAGGAGCAAAAGGGCAATTTTGGAATTTAAGACTTAATTAATATCTAGGCTTAACCAAAGGACTAAATGGGCAACAAATAGTCTTAATTGATATATTTTGATGATTAGAATATAAAAGGGATAAATGGTAGTAACCAACCTCATTTTGTTCATGTAAAGGATAAATTTGTAATTTCTTAAAATTAATGAAATTTGGAAGAATATTTAAATTAAAAAAGATGTTAAGGTGAGGGGTTTGATTTTTGGAAGATTATAACTCACTAATTTTTAAGCTCCAATTAATGTTTTTGAAATGATTTATAATTCATGATAAGGATTAAAGGTATAACCATTTAAATCTTTTCTAAAATTACAAATCTACCCATTAATTTTTAAGGGCTTAGTAGTGAACTAAGCTTAATAAAAAAATTGTTTAATGAGGTTTATAAAATAATCTATAACTAATTTAAAACTTTTTTAAAACACTACAAGCCCATCTTTAAAATCAATGTGCTAAGCTCCTTAATTAAACCAAATTTCCCCTAAAGGTCTTTAGCTATATAATTTATAAATAAAACATCGAGTGACGATTACCCCATTCCTAGGGTTGGCTAAAACATCAATTCATTGAGCATAAGGGTATGATAAAGATGAATTATTAAGCAACATAATGAGTTTAAATAAACTAGGGACTTTTCAAGAGATTGTGAGATGTCTGGGGCTTGGTCCCTAGACTCTTCTCATACTCTTTTAGATGTCTTGAAGTATGATTATACTCATTATTCCTTGCTCGAGAAATCATCTATACACTTAGATAAATAGGACACATTAAGATATGTCAAGGATTACGTAGACACACCTTGAACTTGTACTTCCTATTCTTTTTCTACAAGCTTGCTTTAGTTCCTACAAAACTATATACATATGTCTTGCAAGTACTGAAATTTTAGAGGGAGGAACAAGAAGGCTCGACAGGTACGCTTTTATAGTTTACAAAATCTTCTTTTTTTGCACTTTTTTTACTGTACTTCTCCTGTTCATGAACTTGTATGTTAAACATGCATGTCAAAACTAAAACTTTTAGGATAGCCACAAAACTGAAACCAAAACAAAATTTTTAAAAATTAAATAAGATAAAATTTATTGCCACAACATTCTAAATATAAGACAACTAAAAATTTAATCAAAAACATCATAAAAAATTAAAATTGCAACTAAATTAAAATGTCTCTATCAGATGATCGGGAATCCCTCGGAGAAGGTAACCTATGGTTGCTAATGAGATTTCTCATGGACTAAATGAAAGTATGGAACTCATTAAGTTGAGTTTAGTAAACTCATTTGGACTAAGTGAATCCAAAAGAAAATAGTGGTGCCGGAATGAGGAAACTGTAGGATCCTAACTGATGTTGCTTTAATCAACTTTTATATTCCCCATAAAATTTAAATAACCATAACCTTAGAAAATAATTGATTTGACATCATGACCTGACACACTAGAAAACTTGACTTCTAAAACATGATATTTTTCTCATCTCCTCAATTGACAATTCTAAAACTAAAACCTGCTACTTCATCAAGGAGCTTGGAGCTTTCCTGTGGGCAGCATTCTACAACAACAATCTATAACAGTAAGAAGATCTACAACAACGTATGTCCTCTTTAGAATTAAACAACAAATCCATAGGACTTCGAGATTGTTTGCTTATGTAACAAAAATCCTCACTTATCTTTAGGCCTTTGAATGGTTGTGTTATACAATTTAAGCCCTAACTCGTCTTAGGATTCTGAGATTGTCATTCGTTACAATCTAAATCCTCACATCTTCCAAGCTATTCGTGTGATCTTTTTACACAAATGTAAGCCCTAATTAATAAAATTGGCAAGATGAAACATTCAATAATTATAATCCCCAAAATGAAGGCCAAATAGTAGGATAGTTTGGGAAGTCATCGAGGTTCTCCTCAGGATCTATGACATCCCATAGTTCTTCCTCCTTTGGATTCCAAAATAAATGTTCTAAATTTAAGCCATTCCCCTTTCACACCTCTTTGTCCGATATCAATCAAAGTCCTATCTCTTTGAACTCCTTGAAGATAATATCTTCTAATTTTTATCGAGAATTTTCTTAAGTGACTTCGGTTATCTAGGATGTAATTAACTATAGGGGCTTGCCCTTATAGGAAGCATTTTCGAACCCAGCTTAATATAAACCCTATTTATTCCTTCATATTGAATAGGGGAACTTGTCGAATTATAATAAAAATAGTTTCGCAGACTTAACGGATGTCATATAATCTTTAGTTTATTTAATTGAGCCTTACCAGTAAGTGGTGTGTCTATCCTAGGATGAATACATTACTTGCGGTATTAGGCTCGTTTATTTAAATTACTGAGGATATGAGATCATTTCAGTCTTATATTTCCAAAATCCAAAATACTAATTTTTTTCCAAATTATACATATTAAATTAAATTAAAACGGGTGTTGGGATATCCATCATAACAGCCGACAACTTCACAACTCACAACTTTTTAGTGCTGGCATGATTATCTGCTTAATTTCTTTAATAATGTTTCTTACTTTGCAAAAAAACCAAAAACTTTATCCCAAGAAAAATTTAGGTAAATTTTTCACTATGAAGCAAATAAGAATAAAGTTGTAATATTTAATTATGGGATACTACACAAGTATATGTATCATTATCAAGTAATATATGATTTTTTGATTAAGCTCTGATTATCGAACCCATAGGGATAAATACAATATGCAACTTTACAAAACAAAAGAACTGAGATAACAAAATTCTACTTAGCAAAATATTCTTAATTAAACTATAGATACTAAAATAGGAATGAAAATTTGATTCTTTTGTAAATTTTTTATAATTGAAAATAAAGTAAGCAACTAATTAACTTAACTAAATATTTGCAAGATGAAGGCAATATCAATAAAATATCTTTTTCCTTATCATGATCAGTAACAAGTATATAAATTTGTTGTGTCAAATAGGAGCAATCATATTTTTTACTCTTACGAACGATGTTATAAAGAACATTGGTAAATCTATAGTTTGAATAGTCCTGAAGACCAGTTAGGTAGGGAAGATACTAGCTCTCACTCTAGAGTTTCCTCTTCTCCCTCCACCTGGGGCCTAAAATCTCGTATCAGAACCTAAAACTATAAATCAAATTGGAGGCTTTAGCCTGTTGATCTCGACTTTTTATATAGAAGTAAAATGTAATGTATGTGATTAGATGTTGAATTTCCATAATAGTTATTCTTAATTTGCAACAAAGTAAAAAACTTGATCCCAAGCAAAAGCTAGGTAAGTTTTCCACTATGAAACAAATAAGATTACAATAATAATATTTAAATTTGGGATACTAAGCAAGTATACGTATCGTTTTCAAGTAATATAGAATTTTTCCATCAAGCCTAGAATATCAAACCTACATGGAGAATAATAATATGCACTTTAGAAAACTAGGAAGTTTAGATGACAAAAATCTAATTAGCAAGACATTCTTACATAAACTTAAGATGCTATAATAGGAATGAAAATTCGATTTTTTTGATAATTTTTTGTTTTATGAAAATAAAGTAAGCAAATAATTAACTTAACAAAATATTTGTAAGATGATGGCAATATAATCAAAATATCATTTTTCTTATCATGAATCAGTAATAAGTATAGAAATTTTATTGTGAAAGTATGCTAAATGTGTTGTGTCAAATATGAGCAATAATATTCTTTACCCTTACTAGAGATGTTATAAAGAATATTGGCTAATTTATACTTTAAATAGTCTTGAAGACTCGTTAGGTAGGGAAGATAATAGCTCTCACTTTATAGTTCCCTCTTCTCCCTCCGCCCAATGGCTAACATCTCATATCAAAACCTAAAATTATAAATCAAATTGGAGGCTTTAGCCTGTCACTCTAAAGTCCACTAATTCTACACCCTTGAAAAGTTTATTTCCCTATTTATTTGCACTTAACCCCATGAACTACTTTCTCATCCTTGAAATCAATATGTAATTCTAACAATTTGTTGACCAAGACAATATTATCTCAGATCTTACATGTTCTCACAACAGGTATTAACATCTTAATTGGCCAAATCAAGAAGTAAATGAAGTGTAAGGTTTCAAATCACAGCTTTTTCCAACATTGAAGTCTAATATTTCACATAACTTCCTTTAAATGCTTAATTACTTATCATTTTCAGGAAAAAGGTAAAGAAAACTACTCAGAATCCATGGAAAAAACACAACAACACATGAGTTTAAAAGTAAAAATCATGCACACAAACAAGAAATCTAAATCCAAGTGTAGTCATGGAGAAAACATTCTCATCCAGCTGATGGCTGGCCTCTTCTTTTGATGATCCAGGTGTTCTTTAATAAAAATCCAAAAGGTACCTTAGTGTCTTTTCAAAATGTGTCTTCATTCAATGAATCTTCTAGAAGTTCCTCCTTTCAAAAGCCAATTAAATGAATTTTTGTGTCCATGGATTATTTTTCACGTTTTTACCAAGGGTTGCTTCAAACACCTCTTAAAAAAGTTGTCTAAATTTAATGAATCATCTAATAACTACTTCCGGAGCTTAATCATGGGGTACCTGGTGCTTAGGCGTTGCTCTCTAGCGCATAGGCACCAATGCTCAGCGCATAGGCGCCCCAATTCATTTTTGTACCTTCATCATTTTTGCTCCAAATTTGACCCTTTTTCACTCTTTTTAGTATTTTTATCCATTTAATTCTACTTGAAAGAAAACACATAAATATATTTCATTAAAGTGTAATATCTCAAAAATATGTATAAAAATGTGTATAACAATACTATATATTTTATGTGTATCACATGTAACTCTAAAGTCCTCTAATTTGACACGTTCAAAGGTTATTTCCCTATTTATTTGCACTCAAACCCATAAACTACATTCTCATTCTTGAATTCAAATGTGATTCTTACCATTTGTTGACTGAGATAATATCATCTCGGATCTTACATGTTCTCACAACATGTATTAACATCTTAATTGGTCAAATCAAGAAGTAAATGTAGTACAAGGTTTAAAATCATCACAACTTCTTCCAACATTAAAGGCTAATACTTCACATAGCTTCCTTTCAATACATAATCACTTATCATTTTAAAGAAAAAGATAAAGAAAAATACTCATAATTCATGAAGAAAACGCAATCACACTTGAGTTTAAAGGTAGAAATCATGCACAGAAATAAGAAGTTCAAATTAAAACCAAATGTAGTCATAAAAATAAACACATATCTCAAATCCTCTCCACAAAATGTCTTGAAGTTCCTTTGAATTCTCGTCCTTCACTCACAATACCAACTAAAACTTAAAATAAAAAGAAAAGGTGGTCGGCGGCGGCAGTTACTTGGAATAGATAATAGATTGGTTGTTGGCTGTGGATGGCCTCTTCCTTTGATGATCCAAGCCTTCTTTAATGAAAATCCAAGGGATTCCTTGGTGTTTCTTCAAAATGTATCTTCATTAAATGAATCTTCTAGAAGTTTCCTCCTTTCAAAAGCTAATTGAATGAATTTTCGTGTCCACGAACTATTTCACACGTTTGTACCATGGGTTACTTCAAACACTTCTTCAAATATTCATCCAAATTCAATGAATCATTAAATAACTACTTTTGGCATTCAAGCATGGGGTACCTGGAGCTTAGTCGCGGCACTCTCTGTATAACTGGTGCGTAAGCGCCAGTCTCGGGCGCTTAGGCGCCTGAGTTCATTGTTGCTCCAAATTTGATCATTTTTCACTCATTTTACTATTTTTCATCCATTTGATTGTACTTGAAATAATAACACATAAATACCTTTCATTAAAGTGTAATATCTCAAAAATATGTATAAAAATGTGTACAAAAAGATTATATATTGTAGGTGTATCAGCGTGCCCAGCGGGTGCACTGCGATTCTGGTGTGTGCGCTGAAATGGGGTGTGGATGCTCCAAAATGTCGTTTCAATTGTGCTGGGTTTGGAACATGTTGGCGCATGCGCATCGTGATTCAGGTGCGAGTGCTTTAGCTTGGCATGGATGCACTTTATTTTGGGCGCGAGCATGACATAAAGCTGACAGGGGTGCGTTGGGTCTAAATCAACCCTTATGTACTCATATTTATCTTTTTTTTCTTTTCAAAACTACATCTAGCCTGTCACCTGCACAAATAAGACAAAAATATCCTTCTGAGGCATAATATCACTATAATGGACATAAAAATATGGGTAAACATCAAGAAGCAAGGAGTAACATATTTAAATAACATCAAGAAGCAAGGAGTAACATATTTAAATAACATCAAGAAGCAAGGAGTAACATTTTCAAATTGATAGATGATAATTATAAGTTGTACATGCATTACAAGTATAACTGATGAATCGAAATCTTCAATCTCATGTTTCATACACTTTTTGTAAGCAAGACTTATCTTTTAATAGATTTTTAAGTTTTTTTTAAGCATCTATTGATGGATTTCTAACACGGTGTAGAGATTTGATTGGCCTTGATGCTTATTTTTTGAAATATAAGTACCTAGGTGTTCTTCTATCAACAACTTCATTGGATGAAAATAATGGATTGTTTCTCGTAGCCTTTGTTGTTGTTGAAATAGAGTCAAAGAAGACAAGATAGTTGTTTTTTGAAGAATTGGTTGATGTGATAGTGTTTGATCAATATAAGATAGCTTTGATATCTGTCATGGACAAGAAGCTCAAAAAAATAGTTAAACTTGTATTTTCAATTGCATAACACATAGTATGTTTGTGTTATTTTTTAAAAGAATTTAAAAAAAACACATTTCATTGTATGTACACTGATAAAGTTGAGAGTTTAGTTTGGTACACACCTAATTATTACACTAAACAAAAATTTGATGATATTATGAATGAGTAAATCTATAGCTCCCTACAAGTGTATGCATATTAACATGATTTACCTTATAAGGAAGCTAGAAGTGATTTCTCTAATGAGATTAAGAATTGTTATAATATAAACAATTTGAATAAGTCATTTAATTCTTGGGTTGGTGAAGCTAGAAGCAAGGCAGTGGTTGATTTAATTGACATTATTCGTACAAAACTTATGGAAGTAAGGGTGAAGAGAAATTTAAAGGCAAACAACTGGAAGAGTAAGTTAGTTCCATTTGTGGAGGACTACTTGAGAGAAATATTGACTAACAAAACAACTAAGCGTAGTAATGTTAACACCTTATAAAGCTGGGATTAAACGAAGCCATGAAAGCCATGAAGTGGATATCAAAATTAAAGAATGTACTTGTATAGTGTGGTAAATTAAAGGTTTATCATGCATTCATGCAGTGACATTTATTGGTTCCAAAGAGCACCATTTATGACATTCAAATGTTAATGATTGTTATTACATTCTAGGTTGTTAACTCATATAATATTTTTTCAAGTTAATTATGTGGTATTTTAATTTCATTGATTCATTTTTAGGTGTAAATTGGCTTACAAGTTTCCTATATCAACTCTTACAAGAATCAAGTCGTGGAATGTGCTAACATATATCACATACTCTAGTGTGCATAATAGTTCAAGATCAAGAAGTAGACCCAAAAATAACATGCTAAAAAATATCTAGAGAGCAATACCATGACAAGAAGAAACCTTCATAAATGCAAACGATTCAAATTATGGGGCCACCATATAACTACTTGTAAGAATCCGTTGAGTTGGAATCCAAATTATTATAGAAATTACGTTGCTAAGATAGGTCACTAACATACATCTAAATTAAGAGATACATATTTTGAATATAGTTCATTATCGAATTAGACTTCAAGTTGGAATGTGCTAGGTTGGTATGAAGAAATCAACATTAAAAATAAATTTAGACTGCATGAAAATGAAAACATGCATAAGAACTTGTTCTCATAAGCCAAGTCAAGACAAAGAATAAGAGTGAACAACCCTTTGTAGTGGCCAAGGAAGCAAAAGTTGCCCTTGCAAATACGTTTTAATTGTAATGGATTTTCTTGAACAGTCAAAAAGATAAAATAAAATCCCAAGACGCCACCATTGTAATGAACTTAAAGCTCAAGATCTCTAGAAATAGGAAGCTGTCAAGAAGGAACCTTCCCCTCAAGCGAGTACTACATGCCCTGGGTTCTAATGTCTATTAGAAGAAGCCAATTTGAAGTATGAGAGACATGCAAGCTTATGAATGAATGATCATAATTTTGTCTCATTAAAAAATAAGTAAAGCGCCCCTATTATACATCGATAACATAAACATATCATAATAACTTATACATATACATACATATGATTTTAAGACAAATCAAGTAACTCAAACTTAAATCTAAATCATTTTAAAATGCTACAAAGAGTTTTCAAATACAACAAGATTCATAGAGCAACCACATATTATAAATTACATTAGAGCATAATTCAATTTACAAAAGTTAATACTTGAATGTACTTAGACATCTTACAAAATTATTACAACAATAACAACAATACTTTTTCAACATACTACAAAACAATCATTAAAAATCAAATGTTCACAAATACTAAGAACATCATAATAATTGTTACAAAATATAACATAATTGATATTTTAATTAGGAGGTTCAAGTTTTTTTACCTCACTTTTGTTGAGGTCTAGTCTCTCTTCTTTAGAAGCTCAGGATATAGCCATATAACCCTTCTGTTGACTATCCTAAAACACTAGTGATGACATCCACCTTATATAAATTCTAGCCACTTCTTTACTCTTTTTGAAGTTTCACATGCGTGGTTTTGACTTCTAGCACTTAGAAGGTTGGAACCAACATGAGAAAGCTCAAATTGAGTCCCTATAGGAATATGAGGCCTTAGGAGCACCCTCTTTGACTTGGGGTGGCTTGAACTTCCATACACACACTTGAACTTATCAAATTTCTCGCACACCTCAAACCCTAAGATCACTTACACTTAACCTACCTCCTTAATCCTTTTTGGAAGCTCATATGGGTGGACCTAAACCCTTAGCCTTGACTAAGATGACTAGGACCAGCATATGGAAGAACCAAAATGAGTCCTCATATGATGCTTGTAGCTTTAGGAAGGCTCCATGGCTTGCTTGCTCACCCTATCCAAAATTTTTCCATAATTACCAAAATACCCATAAATTACCAAAATTATCAAAATCCTCATTCTTACCCAAAATTTTACCTAATCCAATCAAACTACTCAATTTACCTCAATTCACCCAAAATTCCCCGAATCCACCAAAATTAACCAAATTACCAAAAACACCCCTAGATTCTAAAATTTCTCCAAAATAGCCCAAACACCCAATTCTCCACCAAAAATCATTTAAAGCCTTCCCAAATTACCTAATTGCCTAAAAATTGCCAAAGTTTTTCAAAAATACCAAAACTTTTCAAAAATTCCAAAAATCCCAAATTTGACCAATCCTCCAACAAATTACCAAATTGATCCAACCCCATTTATTTCCAAGCCTAAATTCAAAGTTATCCAATTTTAAATATAAATTCAAACCTAAATCCAATTTCTACCTACATGCCAAATTTAATTCCATCAAGCCTAAGTTCCACATTCCATCATGCAAATTCAAAATTTCATTAAGCTCTCCATGATTAAATTTTAAAAACCCACTCTGTCTAATTTCAAAAGCCCATCAAGCTTATAATCTAGAAGCCCTAAATTGAGCCCACATGACAAGATCTCTCTTCATAATCCATTTAATAAAATTAAATCTTATGTCATGTCATCCATAATCATTTTTTTCCTAAAACAAGCCTCATGACAAACCCATCAAAATTACCTAAAATTTCAAAAATCCATCTTTATGAAACATAGCCAAGCCAAATGCAAGCCATGAAGCTACCTCCAAGCCACATGCAAGCCATGAAGCTACCTCCAAGTCACATGTAAGCCTTGAGAGTTTTGCCATGTCACCACTACTCAAGTGGCAAAAGGAGGACTCTCTTTTAAGATCCCCTAATAGCAATTATTCCCTCCCATGCTTCACCTCAACCCATATTTAAGCACTAATCTCTATGATTGAGACCTCAACACCCAAGCCCCCATGCAGCTCAATCTTCATGACGTGTGAGTACAACCTATTTTCATACAAAGGACCAAAAGCACAAAAAAGTGAGTTAAGTCAACTTCCCTCCAAATCAAGTTAAAGCTCGCATGACCACTAAATGCCAAAAAAAATAAAATATAATAGAATAAAAATATATAGCAAGCTCTTTCATGATAAAAAAAGAAAAAAAATAATAATAAAATAATGTGTGTGTGTGTGTTTGTTAAATTAAAAAAAAAAAGAGAAGAAGCTCACGGTTTAAAGGAGCACAAGACTTTTTTTTTACTTTTATTTCTCACTGCCGCCTCCTCCTCATTCTTTTCTCCCTCCTAAAAAAAAAGGTTGTAAAATCCTCTCAAAGCCCCTCTCCTAGCCATGATACTAAAAAACCCCTTCCTCTCCATAACTCAAAGCCATAAGAGGAACTAAGCTCTTCCTCCTCTACTTGTGAGAACTCTTCTCTGCGCCTCACTCCTCCTCCTTGCTGTGGGATTCAAGGGAAAACTCTTTTCTCCTTCTATTATCCCTCTCCCTAACCTTCAAGCATCTCAAGTTCTCCCCTCTTAATACCCTTCACAACATCTCAACTCATCCTTATCGTGAGCTTCATCTCCTTCTCTCCACCACCTGAACAGAAAAAAAAAAACTCTGACTCCCTTCCTCCAATGTAGCAGGTGAGTTTGTCTCTCCTTTCTTTTTTCATATATTTACATACACACCACTCTATTCTTGTGGATTTACACATCTACCACCTAAACTTTTATATTCACACACATGCCATGTAATTTTATGTATTCAAATGCATACCTCTCGAATCCTATGTGATTCTATGTCTAATACATTTTAAAAAGAAAGAGAAGGAGAGATTTACATGCAAGCCTCCCTATTCTCATGTATTTATGCACATACCAACTTATTCTTGCATTACACTGGTACTGCCCAAATCTTGTGTATCTACATATCTAATCCATAAATTTTATTATGTTACATGTTTACATCTTGTTCTTATGTTCTTGCTACACAAACTACGATGATCACATGCACATCACTTGATCTTTATGTGCTTACATACCTAATGCCTAAAGTTTTAAGATTTACATGTATTTCACTCGAATCTCATGGATTTACATGTTCAATGCATAAGTTCAAATAGTTACATGCATATATGATACACCAAAATAATATATTGTTTTAAATACCTTTTCATGATTATTTTTGGTGGTATTGCACTATAAAAAAGGGTATTTTTAAGTTTTTGTTGCAGATATATTATTTTTAGGTATTTGGAGCAAAAATGGCAAAAAGGAAGAAATTTGGAGCAAAAAGAGCCAATTTTGGATTTTGGCGCATCATGCACCAAAATACAGAGAACTTGCGCATGATGCGCTAAGTATGAATTTTTCAAATTATGGCAGTTCAAGATGAATTTTTGCGTGAATTTCAAATGGACATTTGTTCTACACACCTCTTGAAGTAATTTAATGCATCTATCCACTTTAGAAGGTTCTTTTATGAAGGCATATGACTCTTGAATCAAATGACACATGTTTTGAATTCAAAAGAGTTGCCTTTAAAAGGGAATTTTGGAGGGTCTTTTGAATTCTTTTCAAAAGGAGACAGCCCAAAATAAAAGAATAAGACTTCTCATTTGGTGTGTGACTTGAGGGAGAGAGAGAAAGTGGCGTGATTTAGAGAGAGAGAGAGAAGAGGAGGTTTTCTTCTAGGGTTGTATGAGGAGAGGGAACGTGAGAGATTTCTTCTTCATTAAATTTCTAAGAGAGAATTGGGAGTGATTGTAAAGAGAAAGACTTGGAGAGAACTTCTAGGAATTTACTTGGGAAGGATTGTGAGATAAGTTGTATTTATATTTCTTTTGTTTTGTAAACTTGTTTTTATATATGAAATTTGTGTTTTATTGTATCCTTCTCAAGAATTCTGAGTAATATTCTTTATCATTTTCCCTACTTTGAAAACATGATTTTGTAAAGAATAGATTTTATTTTTCCATGGTTTTAAAGGATAATAATTTGTGATGATTTGAACTCCGATCATCATTTACTTTTTGATCTGGCAGATTGAAATGTTAAAACTTGTTGAGAGACATATGTTCTTAATTGAGATATGATTTCTACAACATAGAGAGAATCACATTTAATTTCATGAGAGAGTATGCCATCCATGGGATTTGGTGCAAATAAATAGGTTAATATACTTTGTTAGATGTAGAATTGAAAACATTTATTGTGTTTGGCTAGATACGTTAAAGCTAACTTAAATCCTATTGAATATATCTTATTAAACACACTTGATCTCACAATTTATCCTTGATATCTTATATATATATTTTCTTCACTTTAGTTTTTTCATCTTCGATTCATCTTCCAACTTTTGAATTGTTGGTTCTTTGACTTATTTTCATATGACCTTAAATTGGTAGATGTAAACAATTCTAATAGAAAGAGAAGGGATTCAACTTGGAAGTAACAATATTAAATTTCGAGCAAAGTATTTGTCATATATGTATTTGTTGTGCTAAAGAGACCAATAGAGGCATTTCATGTGCCTCAATCATTATTTATTAGGTTTGTATAAAATATTTCTTCGTCAATTTATATAAATTTATGTTTATTTTTTTGCTATTTCATGTATCATCATATTAGTTAAAAAGTATTATTTAACGTGGTTTCTATCTTTTGAATAATTGTGTATTATGTGCATCTAAAATAGGCAGTATGAATAAAGTTATAATCCCTGTTGAAGCTTTTGACATAATTTGTTGCACCAAGTTGTCCCATTGCGCTTTCTATGTCACAAAGATAATTAACAGCCTTTATTATTAGGTTGCTCAAGTGCTGGTTGATGAGAATACTGGATCTGCAATAAGGGTATGCTGTGTGCAGCAACATATTTCCTTAATTTGATTTTCAAAGTTGTCTCTCGTTTTTCATTACAAGCTTGCTCA
>NEWO01000244.1:707622-741091 GCA_003013225.1 Phalaenopsis aphrodite | reverse complement strand
AGAATGGGATTGCTCTGATTTTGCACAAAACAGTATATATATATATATTCAAATGATTTCAATCTCTTCACAAACCATATAATCATTGTAAAGGGGATGGATGTTTGCTTAAATTTGAACTTTTCGTCACAACAAAAACTTTGTTTAATTTTTGCAATTTACTTTTGAAAGTTTAGTATTTAGTTTAGTTTAATTTCTGTAGTCCTATATTTGCATTTTAATTAGCATTTACTTGAGTAATCAATTTTCAAACTTCTCACTTTACCTTTATTTTTTTGTTTTTGTTATAAAATAATTTTCATAGTTTACTTTAAGATTTTTTAATTTCTCTGTGGGATCGATATCTAAGATTCCATTAGAGCGCTTTATTAGTTGAACGATATGTATAATTTCGTTGATATTAAGAGAGATTTGACAGTTTTAAAAGAGTTTTAAAAGATAAATTATTTTTATAAAAAGCATTTTTGTTGGGATTATATTGCATATTTATTATAAATCTACCTGCATCAAGTTTTTGGCTTGTTTAGTTGTTTTCACTTTGTTTATTTTTTTCTTTTCCAAATTTTCTTTTCATTTTCCTTTTCTTTTTTTGGTTTTGCAGGCCCCCCCCTTAATTTTTGATTCTTTCGTTTATTTCCCATTAACTTTTGTTTTTTCCCCTTTTAAATTTTAGGCTTTGATTTTTTCTTTCCTTGCTTTTCAAACTTTTGTTTTTCCCCCCCTTCCCTTTTAAGGTTTTGAATTTTCCCCCCTTCCGGTTTGGGCCTTTGTTTTTTTCCCTTCCAAGGCTTAAGTCTTGTTTTTCCCTTTTCCCCCAAAAAAAAGAAAAAGAATAACTTTAATATTCACATCAAAAATATAAAAAATTATTATCTTCATACACACCTACAAATTTTATGTGATATTAAAACTTATGTCTAAAGTGGGTGACGCGTGGATAAATAGATAAATAGGGTGTTTTCTAATTTACATAAATACATAAACTTTAAAAAATCATATCTTGGTGCAAGAAAATCATAAAAATAAAATAAATAATACCCCTAAACTAAAAAGAGAGAGAAACCTAGGAAAAATAAAACTAAAAAAATAGAAATTATATTTTTAACTATTAAAAATAATCAAAAAATAATTAAAAATTCCAAATATATAAATATATTTCAAAAAATCACAAAAATTGCCGAGATTAAAGTAAAAACACTTCAAAATACTTCCATAAAAGTTTTAAAATAAAAAAAAATGTGTTTTGTATGCCTAAATGTGTTTTTCCTATAATATCACTAATTTTGGTTTAAAATAATAATAATAATAATAATAATAATAATAATAATATAATTAAAAAACAAGATATACTTTGGTGAGTTCTCTAGGGTCGGAGAAACTTAGGAAAAATAAAATGATAATTAAAATAAAAAATTCATTTTGTTGGCATTTTAAAATATTTAGAATAATAAAAAATATCACAAAAATATAAAATATTTCAAAATGTCACCAAATTTTTATTGATTAAGGATAACCACTTTAAAATGCCTCCCTGAATTTTTTAGGACACATAAATATACTTTTAATACTTAAAACTATTTTTCAAGATATTGATTACTCATTAAAATAATTATAAAAAAATAAAATATAAATCAGAAAAATATGAATTTGAATTTGTGAACTTCTTATGGTCAAATACACTTGAGAAAAATAAAACTTAAGTCAAAATAAAAAGTTCATTTTTTTGGGTATTTAAAAAAAATAACTAAAATAATAATTAAAAATTGAAAAAAATACAAAATTGCCAAAATGATGTGAAATCACTTCTATTAAGAGATAGTGCCTATAAAACCTTTTTTAAATTTTCTAAAGCGTAAAATGATTTTTAAACACTTAAAATTATTTTCTTATAATTTTATAAATTATCCACCAAAATAACTCTAATAAATAAAATATAAATGTGAAAAATATAAAGTCAATTACTCTAACTTCCTTGAAGTCAGAGGAGTCAATGAAAAACACTTGAATTTTTGAAATTAAAATATATTTATATTTATTTATTCATTTAAACCAATATAAAATGCATAAAAATTTAAATCTAATTCAAAAAATCATAAAAAATTGGTCTAAGTTTCCCTTTGACTATGGGTAATAACTCATAATTTTCCTAAGGATATAAAACATAATTTAAATAATTTAGTTAATTAACTTTGAAAATTCATAATTTTTTTATTAAAATAATTCCAGAAAATAAAATAAAGATAAGAAAAATATGATGTCTCGTCTGGTGTCTTTATTAACCTATAGGTTAGTGGTCAGCCAAGTTTCATATTCATATGATCAGAAATGAGGAAGTTATAGGATATGCACCTAAGGGTGAATGGAACTTTGGAAATTCATGTCCTAACCCCAATTTAATTAATATTTAGGATAAACCAATGGGAGGGGATATTAAATTAGGATGATTGATCATACTAAAGTGATTGAAACTTAAGGGTAGTTAGGTAGTAACCCATTCACCTGATTATTATAAAAAGGACATAATGGTAATTATCTGAATTATTTGACAGAGGAAGATGTGTAATGATTTGGATGATCCAAGAGTGAAGGAATGACATTATAAGATTGATAAATTCATTAATATTGGTTCCTCAATCAATAGTTGAACTAAACATAATATTTGAATCAAGATCAAATACACTTTACAAATCTTTTCAATATTACAAGATTACCCTTAAAAGACTTTAGGAGCTTGATGGTAAATCAAGATGACAATACTTGAGTAATGATTTGAGGATAAGAATTAAATGATAATAATATCTTTGAAGTACCTCATGCTCAAATCCAATTGAAAGATGAGGATATATAATTCTCTAATACCTTATAATCATACATTTAGGGTTTTCCCACCATGTAAAGAAATTGATTAACTCCCCATACCTATAGTTTAAACAAGACATAATACATTGATTATAATCTAAAAGCATAATAATACAATTTCTAATTCAACTTGTGTTGATTAGCTCAATAACATAAGGAGGCTAAATGAACCTATAATAGTCTGAAAGATTCTAAAGTCATTTAGGGCTACACTCTGAGCTTTTTTATAAGTTTTTGGACATTCCATAGGACATCTAAGTCTATTATGATTTGCTGAAGGAAATCATCCTCAAAACATAACAAACCCAACATTATAATATGAAACATTAATGACCCACCAAGATATGATTCGGGACCCGTTAATATACATTAAATAAAATAACCTAACACTACTTATCCTACATTTAAACCAAATGCTCAAGGGTACGAGTATTGAATACAATATTCAAACCCTTTTGAGCAACTGTGGATATTTTTTTATTCGATATATGGATAACCGGGCTCTTGTAAGTCGGAGGTCTTGGTGGCTAAGGGCGATGACAAAAATGTTTATGTGTGCTAAATGAGGGATACAAAGTGGGACATTAGAATTAATATCTCCTACCCCCGAGAATCCTTAGGGAAAGGGGAATAGGACTGATAATACTATTCACCAACNATATATATATATATATATATATATATATATATATATATATATATATATATATATATATATATATATATATCTACATAAACAAAAATTTACTTTCACACAACTACCTTTGATTGCTAAATAAAATTCTGCGTGCCCGAATAAGTAATAAGAGTTTTAAAAAAGAAAATTATGAAAGTTCATTAGTTAATCATCTTGATTAGGCTAGATTTTGTTCTCTTAAGGTTGTTATCCAAAGTTGGAAGCACACAGCTTAGTTTCGAGCCTCACCTCTACCAAATTCTTACATTGGTTCCCAGTCTTTTATATGTGATATTCAAGTTTTCTCTTAATTTTTTGTGTTGTTCTTCTGATGGTTTTGTTCGAATTTCTTTGTACCAGATTTGCTCGCTTTTCTGTTTTCTATAATTTATTTAAACTCCTTACAATTATGTTATGTTTTATGATACTAACCATGCAGCGATAGCAGATGCTTAGGTACACATTTATTTACTGCAGTTTCATTACTTTATTTCATAGCATTTACTTGCTTTTGCATTTTTATATGTTTGCTAGACCTTTACGATAGAGAACAACACTCAATTTACCTAGGGTGGATCACTATAAACCTGAACTCATACTTTTTAATTAATTGGATTAATAATGATCGAAACTAAAAATATAAAACATAATACACCTATACCTTTGAGTTGCAACTACTGCGAGGAGCTTGGCGCCAGCTGCCATGACTGGAGGATGACGATCTACAATAGCAAAACATGTCTAAAATGGCTCATTTTTAGAATTAAATAACAAGCAATAGGATTTCTAGGTAGTTCGTGTAGCACAACATAATCCTCACTCTATCTTTAGGCTTTCGCACGACCATGTTGTGCGATATAAGCCCTAACTCTTTGTAGGCTCTGAGGTCATCGTTTGATACGACGTAACCCTCTTATCTTTCTAGGCTATTTGCATGAGCGGTGTCATGTGAATGTAAGCAATAAATTCAAATGAAATTGGCAGGATGAAACATTAAATAATATCATTTCAAAATTGAAGCCAAATATTAGGATAATTTGGTAGTTACCAAGGTTCTCCTCTTGATTCGTGACATCCTCTACCACTTTTCCTTTAGATTCCATAATAAATGTTCCGATTTGAGCCTTTCCCATTTGATTTTCTATGTCCGACCTTGAAACCCTAAACGTTGAATTCTTGAAGCAAGTACTTATGATCATCATAGGGAGTATTCTTAAGTGGTTTCAATCATTTAAGATGTAATTAACTATAGGGGCTTGTCCTTATAGGGAACTTTAAGAACTCAGGTAATATAAATCGTATCTAATCTTTATATTATATAGGAGAACTTGTCAGTCAACATATAAAATGTTTGCAGACCAAACAGATGTCATGAACTTCTTTAGTTTGTTTAATCGAGCATTACTGTAAAGTAATGTGTCTATTCTTCAGGATAGGTGCATTGCTTGTAGCGTTGAACTTGATTATTTGAGCTATTAAATAAATGAGATCTTGTTAGTCTCATTTTTCAAAATTAAAATACTATTTTCAAAATAAAAGTTATATATATATATATATATATATATATTAAATTAAACACAGTTCCATACGATGACCGAGAAAGTCACAATCATATGTTTTTAACACCCTTCACCTCCTCCTCGCTTGATGCTCTTTCAACATACTCTCAATCATGTAATCCATCTTTTACTTCATCTATCCATCTATAACAGTCACAATCATACTCTATTCGATTTCTCGGACACCTGTAAATCATTCCTTCCAAATCCTAACCTTTAAGGGTAGTAAATATCACACTTTGTAAGTTGTAGTCATGAATATCTTTACGACGTCTAATGTCTTTCAAGCTTGAAGGTTCGGGCTGAATTCACCTTGTTCAATACAATGACAATAAATATGATAAAAAAAACAACATAAGCTTATATTGACATAAATAAAGTATTTATATAAAATAACTTAATAGAAATTTGATTTTCACTTCAACAATCACAACAATAGAGAAGTCACAAAATAAATTTCACAACATAAAATTAATATTACCAAGAAAATGAATTCTTCATCTACCACAATTTAATTCCTTCATTGTGTGAGACTTGAAATTTTTGTGACTTTTGATCCTTAATATGAGCATATTTTTTTTTATCTTAGTGACTTCCTATTTTTCATATTTATTCCCATTATTTTATCCATATATTTGTGGTCTTTAGACATTGCTTAAAGCAAACTTGAGATTTTTCGGGATAGATACATAAAATAAACACTTTAAGTTGGGTAAGATTTCATTCATGTGCATGAAATTTGTGTCCTTAACTATTTTTCATAATTTAGAGTTAAAACAAAAATCTTTCATAAAAACTAGTTTGTTTTAGTAAGAAATTATTTTTAATTCAAAATTATGATCTACAAAACTGTGTATAATTGTCACATTGGTAAATTTTCTGTAATCATAGTGCAAATTAAAATTGTAATAAATGTATATATATCCAAATATGCCCAACATTACTTAATGTTATTCAAGGTCCCACTATAAGAAAAAGTTATATGAAATTTCAAGATAACTAAAAACATAAGATAGAACATTTGCAAGGTAATGAATTTCAAAATCAATTTTAGAATAAAGAATTTATATCACTGTGAAAATGAACATCAAATTTACTAAGTTAATTGATTTTTTGCTACAATAACTAAAACATTTCACAAAAGCCCTAAATTTAAATCAGGGTTAGGCACCCTAACTCGAAGAGCATGTAAACATATCAAAAGTATTCTAAAACATAGGAGAAACTATGCAAATGACTGTAAACCTAGGAAAAAAATATAGGGAGGATTTACGCACTGCAATGGTCATCTGATAGTGTGATCTTATGAAGCTGCTTGTGTAATTCTCCTAAGAGATACATGATCCTTTTTCCACTATAATACTCACGAGATCTGACTATGGGAGGTAGCTCAGCTTAAAGTGGAAGGGGGAGGTAGCTAGGCCTGCCATTCTTTCTCCACTACAATGTTCTTGAGATATGACAGTGGGAGATTGCTTGGTTTATTTTGCACCTTTTTCTTAGAAACTTTTGAAATGGCGGAGGATGATAACGTAACAGAGCTTATAGCGTGTAATATTAAAGTTTCAGTACTGCAACACCTAAATATAAAATTTTGGGGTCCGAGGTATGTGAAAACTATTTTATTTATTTATCATTTGATTTAAAAATATTTAAATTAGTTTATTTATTAACTTAAATAAATATAATCAATGGGATGAATTCGAGCGCATTGTAATAACGAAAAACAAGACTATTGAACTAATCAAACGACTTTGAATGAGTTGGTTCAGGTGAATGGAGCACCCTTCGTGCATAAGATTTTATTTTTGCACGTATCTTCTTCCCCAAGCACTGCCGAGAGCAGCCTCCAAATTCCAGGGTGAGACATTGAAAGAGGGATAACAAAACCGCGGCCAGCAAAGTGCTCTCTAGGAGGAGATCAGAAGAAACAAGCTTAATACCAATCGGTGTTAGTCCCCAGACGACGTCATGGCCCGCTACGACCGCGCGATCACTGTCTTCTCACCAGATGGCCATCTCTTCCAGGTGGAGTACGCTCTCGAGGCCGTCCGCAAGGGAAACGCCGCCGTCGGCGTCCGTGGTATTGATACCATCGTCCTTGGAGTCGAGAAGAAGGCTACTCCAAAGTTACAGGACTCCAGGTTTCATTTCTACCTCCCATTCTTGTTGGTTTTTTTCCTTTCATTCTTTTCTGAAGCTCTGCATTTCTTTGGGACATTCTTTCTTTCAGAACTATGAAGAAGATCGCGAGCCTCGACAGCCACATTGCCCTAGCATGTGCGGGTCTCAAAGCCGACGCGCGTGTCCTCATCAATCGCGCCAGGATCGAATGCCAGAGCCACCGTCTTACACTTGAGGATCCGGTCACCGTCGAGTACATCACTCGATACATCGCCGGCCTGCAGCAGAAGTACACTCAGAGCGGCGGTGTTAGGCCTTTTGGCCTCTCCACGCTCATCGTCGGCTTCGATCCCTACACCGGGGCGCCGTCGCTTTACCAGACAGATCCCTCTGGAACTTTCTCGGCTTGGAAAGCGAACGCCACCGGGAGGAACTCAAATTCCATGAGAGAGTTTCTCGAGAAAAACTACAAGGAGACTTCGGGCCAGGAGACAGTCAAACTGGCTATCCGGGCGCTGCTCGAGGTTAGTTGATGTTGTTTTTCTCCTCGTGATCGAAGTTGTATTTCCTGATTACTTAGTTTACTCAACCATGGTTCTTTGGTTTGAAAGCCAGAAGAGAGTATGGAAACTTGAACAACCTTGAGCACTGAGATTGAAGATGCTCTTGTAATCTCGTATATGAGCATGGGGAATTTGACTGTTTACTTTCTCTTAAATTATACTTGTGGCCTTGCTCATTGTTCAGTAATGCAGTATATAAGTATCTATTGCTTTGTGTTTATTCCCTTTTTAACTCGACTAGGATTTAGTTGCACTCAATTTCGGCTCACCATTACTGCAAAAACACATTTTGTGAAGTGGTGTGTCATGGCAGCCTCACTCCATGTTGGGTCATGGTTCTATTATCACTATGAAAATTTTATCAGGAAGTTAGGTGCATGGTAGAAATTGTTTAATCAATGTTTAATGTGGACATTTTAATGGAAAAGGTTTCTTTTTGAGGTTGGTAAGCAGAAGTGCGGAAGTTTATTTGCTCTTATAGGAACTATTAAAGCCACGAAATGTTGATAATTCAGAGCTTTCTCTATCATTTTCCATAATTGAACATTGTAAGACTGATTATGATATTAAAGAATTTCTTTGTTTTAACTTGAAGGTCTGTCCTAAGAAATGGCTGATGTCTTTTCTTTAAGATAGAGAAAAGATAGAGAAAGCTCATCGCTGAGTAAGTGGATTGATGGAAGATAGACGATGTCTAGAAAATCATTATTTATGATATTTTTTCAACATTTTTTCTTTTATTGTTGAAATGGTACCATCCCTAGTGTTCAATCATCTATCCTTATGCCTCACTAAGATTCCCATTGATTTTTTTATATATGAGCGAAATGTTCATAGGTTGCCTAATTTTTAGCATCTTGTGACAAAAAAAAAAAAAAAGACTAACATGTGTGGAAGTGAAAGTGAGAAAATGGTGCTTGGTTTGGATTCTTTGACGAAGCTAGTTGATGGAATGATTAAGCAAAAATAGAAGACTTTGAATTTTGAATATATATTGGATCATCAGAATTCAGAAGCAACATCGAAAGGAACATTGAAAGTGTAAGTTTCTCATTAATATGCTAGAATTTATGAGTTTTTAGAATAAGATTCTCTTGTGAAGGCTGTTGTGAATTATGTTGAGTTTCTTGGTTATTACTCAATTTTCTTTTATTGAACTATGAAACATGAACTATTGTGTGAATTTGCTGCCTTCATAAATGACAGTGACCTGTTGGCATTCCTCCATACCATCCTTCATGAATACATATAACTGATTTCATATGTTATCACTATGTTTGAATTAATAACATGATTTGAAAGTTTCCTTACATTGTCACGCTTAATTTATCACCCATTTGTGCCATATTGTATTGTTTTCTCTGTTGTGCAAAAATTTAGCACAAGTTGTGGCTGCAATTTTCAATTTGAAAAATGGAATGTTTTTAATAGCCTTTGCTGCTTGTCCATATCAGAATAACGTGCTATAACAACTTGATGCTTTGATTAGGATGTTTTGCTTTCCATAGGGACCTGGATATGTCAATGTTGGATTTGAAGAAGCTGGGTGGGGATTGAATAGTTTGGCACCATCTTTTTTGGTCTGCTAAGCATCAATCCTTGTTTCAAGTACCATCCGGAAAACCATCATTGTCATTCATGTAGGGACACATTCCCATTTGGGTGATTAGAAGTTTTCTATTGCCATCTGAGCTTTTGTGACCCAGCTACAGCCAACTTAGTAGAGATATGCATATAATGCATTTCAAACATTTTTTAAACTCTCAAGCCGTGATCATGGCTGGCCTACAGTGCCCACATGTCCGGAGGAATTATGATCATTCATTCCTTTAAACAAGCATTGCGCAACTGTACTTTACTAAGCCAAGGGCCCTCATGCATTTATGATTCTGCAGGAAAAATAAATTTTTAGGACTGTACTTTAGCTTTTCACTTCTAGAATGAAATGTACTGGAGGTGCACTTTTTTGCTTACAACATCATTGAAGCAGTTGCAGTAACCATCTTTTGTTTTAATCATGTGGAGACTATAGTTAGTCATCATACTAGTAAAAACCGTAAAACTTCTATGGAGGGGTGAAAGAAAGTTAATCGTGCATCTTTCTTGTTCCTTTCACCTATTGAAATGAAAAGACTGCACCGCTAGCTATTATTTCTAAGTGTTGCTTGTGCAAAAAAAAATAACGAAAAGAACTTCTTTTTCTTTGTTTTTTTATGTTACGAAGTTGAAGAAATAATCCCATGCAAACTTCCTAGAAACATTAACCTTGAAAGGCACAGCAAGTTTTTCCTGATTTTTAGTTGGTTAGATGTGTAACTGCTTGCGTTTGATAAATAAAGTGTTATAAATTTAGATTGATGCATTTCAGTTAACATATAACATATTGTTACTGGCTTTGATGCTACTACTAAACTTAACTTTTTACCTTGTTGTTTATTCTCATCATTTTCTTATTCTGCTGAAAAAAATGGCCAGAAAAACCAGCCTTCTTTGAAATCTTGTAGCAATTATAGGATTCATATCACCTATTTACTTCTATTTTTTGCATTATAGCTTGGAAGTCAATAATTTCGTGACTGATGCATGACGATCATGTTTAGGGGTTTTTATTTCCAAAAGAATGATGCAATGTATGTAATTCTTTTGAGAGAATCTAAGATGCATAGGTCACAACCCATTAAAAAATATAACAATTTGGAGAAAATTATTTATTAAATTTGAAAAAATAATGAGAATATTGAACCCTATATGATCCATAATCAGTTGTAGTTTTGGCTCCACATAAGAATTTTAGTCATTCCAAATTGGATTAAAATAAAAAGCACTTAGAAGCCAATAACAATTTATGTAGAAGAAGTTACATAGAGGAAAAAAGGTTATTGAAGTAATAAATCAAAGTCTCATTGGTTCTAGGAGATGACTTCCTTCGTAATTAGATAGTTATATTGCACTGGAAGTTTTTGTTTAACATGCTTGTCTTAGTTTAATTAATGTATTTGTTTTTGTGTGCATATTGACTATAAGGAGGATTTTACTTTGTCTTTTTGCTTCCTTTTTGATGACATATTGAACTGAGAAATTACTAAGAGCCTATTTGACATTTATTTTATTTTATTTTATTTTGTATTTATTTTTAAAAATTTGAATGAAATATGTTCGGCAAGTATTTTATTTTTTGTCTTTTAAATAGTTTGAGTTGTTTGAAAAGACTCAAACTCATTTTTAGGCATTTACATCAATTTTTCCATTCATGAACTTTCAACTATTCGGCCTCATGCGTGGGATTGGCTAACCTCACTTCCAATTTGCTCTGTGTGCGGTGTTGGAAGTAAATGACCTATATACTATATTAGGAAGGATTCTGTTTTTTTCACTCAATATATCTCTTAATATTTGTTCGCTTTCTTTAATAGAATTTTTTGTTTTTCTTATTTCTTTAATTTGTGGGATTTCTAATTTAAACGAATTCAAGTTTCCTATTTTGTGCACTGATATGTTATACACTATTGTTATAGCAGGATGTAATTCATTATGTAAGAAATAGAAATATTTCTTAGAAATTTCTCATGTTATCATAGCCTTAATTTGTTCGTGAGAGGTAGTAGCTTCGTTCCTTGTGTTTTCACAGCAGAAGCTCTGATTCTTTCATATGAGAGGTAGCAGCGCCTGTCCCGTCTATTTTCGCAGCATAATTTGTCATCCAAATAGCTGCTCAGTCGCTCTCCATTCCTCTTGTATGTAAGAATTGTTGCTTCGTCATCTTTTCTTTCGTTCAAATAGATCGTGTTCTCGTCTTGCAGCGACTACTTAAGTGGTTCACATTTCTCATCCTCTTTCGCAAGTGGCAGGTGAACTTCTCACAAGAATCGATCTGCCCTTCACTCTCATTCTTGCAGCCCATCTCTTCCATTTGAACATACCATATAATTTTTGCAAGCAGTGATTCGACTGTGGAATGATTTAGCTTGCCATAATTGCCTCCTCTCATGTCATTGACTTGTAAAAGGCGTGAACACTCTCCCCTAGTGCCAAACTTGTAGATACTGAGAGTTGCACACCTCTCTCAAGTTTGTGTTTGCTCGTTTAGTTAAGCAGTTGAACTAATGGTCCTCCTCGTTTTTGTCCAAGTAGCATGTCTTCTTGACTTGAGCTTCACAATCTTATCATGGTCAAACTCGACATGACCTCAAAAAATTTTTCGCTGAAAGTTACCCCTAGATCCGAGCCTACATATTCAGTCCCTATCATACATGATAACTCCTCACTTAGTCACTAATTATAAACTGCATAGTCATGATTTTCTTTAATGGTGATGGTCTATCTTCATGTACATCTGTGGCAGAGTGAAAAATTGACATCTCACAAGTCACAAGAGAAATTTAAACTAAATAACTACAGATTGTAAATTTCGGATGTAGAAAACTGAAAAAAATTTGGTTATTTATGGTTGATAAATTTTGTGACCATGAAGATTGGAGAAAATTTCGTGCTATATAGCACATCCAAGGAAATATAGGGGGTTGTATGTGAAACTTACTCTAGCACTAACAATTTTTCAGAGTTTTTTGAGATTGAAACCATAATACATGATCTACGACAAAGAGAATTAAATTTTACTCAATATTTTAACACTCACATGCTATTGGTTGCAACTGGACATGTACGTGATATAATCTTGGAAATGCCTTGTTGAACTTGCCTTGCCTTGTGTAAGATGTTTATTGAATAAAATAGGTCCATAAAATTTTTTCTTGGCCTCATTAAGTCTTTGATGAAAAGTCAAGAGGAGAATCATGAGAATTAAACCCCTTCTTACCATCCCAGAGGTATTTGCAGAAGTTTCAAGGGAGAAAAGTAGAAAGAAGTTAATGATGACAGCAATCATAGAACATCATCTGTTGAAGGGTTAGCCTTGGACACTTACAACTTTTCTTAATAAGCCCAAGAAAGGACGGTCATGGTGCGACCCTTGTAAGAAACTTGGTCATGTGAATGAAACATGTTGAAAATTATATGGAAAGTCTACAGTCAAAAGAAGATATGAAAAAGAGAATCGTGTAAATATTGCTGTCAAAACCAACAATATGACATAATTCAGCCCATTCAGCAGAGAATAAATTAAGGTACTGCAAAATAATGTTGGGTCATGGTTACTTTATGGATAAGTTTCACAATATTCTACCGAACAACCTATCAATCTGCTAGCACACCAAGGCATTTTACCCAATGTTTTTATTGCAATGCAATAAAAGAAAACCTTAGATAGTTGACTTCAGAGCCTCATATCATATGATGAGAGATATCAATATCTTAAAACATTACAACATATGCACCAGTCACTCTATAGTCTGAGCAACTGACAGTTTATTCTCCCCAACAACAGGAACTCGATTAGTCGAAATGACAAGAAATATTTATCTCTACTTTGTCCTTTATGTTCCAAAATTAGATTGTAATCTACTCTCAATCAACAAACTTACTTGTGACTTAAAATATGTGACTAAATTTTATTTCAATTTTTGTGATTTTCAGATAGTTGATTCGAGGAAGGGGATTGACAATATTGAGATATATGATGATCTTTATCTGTTAAGAAAACAATCTCATCAGTAAACAAGTTCCTTCGTCAAGTTGTTGATTTAGTTTTTAATTCCAAGTTTATTTTAGTTGAAAGTCAAGTCATGTTAAAGCATTTTCTTCTTTGTCATCCGACTTTTGTTTATATTGAAAAGATATTTGGATATATGTTTATAAATAAAAGTCTAATTTCTGTTAATGTGTAACGTGCCAACCTGTAAAATATATCAGATGTGTATACTTTAAACTATAATATAAGTCCTCACTTCCTTTTGCTGTAATTCACAGTGATATCTAGGGGCCATCTCAAAATGAGACATATTAATTTCTATCATTCATGGATGATCATACTAGAATTACTTGGACATTCCTCATGAAAGAGAAATATGAAATTGCGATCATATTTCAATTCTCATATTCTATAATCCTTAATTGTAAAATTCATGTTCTTAAAATTTATAATGCTAAGGAATATTTAATTTCATTTTTGATCTTTATCTTCCAATTATGGTATCATTCATTTAAGTTCTTGTGTGGATACTAAAAAAAATTGGGGTCATTGAGAGGAAAAACAAATATTTTCTTGATGTGGCCCGTGCCATTATGAGCTTTAATCTTGTGCCAAAACACAAGCGGAAGCCATACTTATAGCCACATATCTCATCAATAGAAAGCCTAGCCGCGTTCTAAAATTTTAAAATTCCTGCAATATTCTCATGAAATTCAATTCACATATTTGTTCTTTTTCTTGTGGAGAGTTTGTTCAAGTTGTTACGGATAATACAAGCGTCTATAAGATTATAAGGAGAATGTTAATCAAGAAAATGAAGCATCTTTATTGAGCTCATTGTGCTGCTTACCATCTTGATTTAATGCTTGAAAAGTTGGGACAATTGCAACAACATAAATCTATTTTTAGTTAAAGCAAAAAAAGTTGGTAAATTTATTTACATTCGATCTTGCGTATCAAGATTTATAAGTAAATTCACAAGTAATGAACTCATTTGAGAAGCAGTTATCAGATTTGTCACAATTTATTTGACTTTGCAAAAATCTGAAGAAACTACAACAATCTTTAGAGGCTATGTTTACTTCTGAAGAATGAGATAAAAGTTTTTGGGCCAAAAGCTCAACAAGAAAGCAAGCGCAAAGATTATTGTGAGAAATAATTCTTTTTTGGCACAATATTAGTTATTCGTTGAAGACTACAGGGCCTTTAAGAAAATTTAATGGATGGTTAATGGTGAGAAAGATCCTTCTGTGGGATTTCTTTATGAAGCCATGGACAAATCTAAGGAGGAAATATCAAAAAACTTGGGACAAGAAGCAACTTACAAAGAAATATGGGAAATCATTGATAAGAAATGAGATTCTCAGCTAAATTAACTTTTACTTGATGCTACATATTATTTGAATTCTCAATTTCATAATGACAAAGACTTTCATGTGGATAAAGAGGCTTAGGCTGGTTTATATGCTTGCATGAATAGAATTGTCCTTGAGTCTATCTTAAAGTCAATGATCAACTTGAAAATTTTCTTTTGAAGAATGAAACATTTGGATTTAGAGCAGTTCAAGCATGCTAAAAGAATTTTTCATAATGTAAATTTCATTTATTTATAATTTTAAATATATGAGTTTATCTTTTTTATGTAAAGCTGTTTTCTTAATTGATATTGTTATTTTCATTTAATCTTATGCTGGAATGTTGGTGGGCACATTTCGGAGATAACATGCCTGAACTCAATTCATTTGATGTGAAAGTTCTTAGCCTTAGTTGTTCAATTTTTGCATGTGAGCGCAATTAGAGCATTTTCAACTAACTGCATACAAAGAGAAGAAATTGATTGGCTGTAGGTCGAATGAACAAGTTAATTTATGCACAAGTTAATCCACAATTTCGACTTTTAAAAAAGTGAAATACACATTTTCTTGCGAAGGTGAGGTGACATGTATGTAAAAATTGAAGTTTAGGTTATAGATATCTAAATGCGTAGGAATTGAGTGTTATGCATGTGAATCTACCATAACATTATAAATAAGGCTAACAAAATTTTTGGTCAAAATATAATAATGAGTCCTCACAAATTTATTAGGTTCTGGTATAAAGAGTAATATAACTTTGAAAAATTAAAACAAAGTCTAAACACCTAGTACAACTTTAATGTAATTAGACTGCCAAGGTACTGCAAACATTCTCTCAGAAGTTACATTTTTAAGCAAGAAGAAATTGTATAGGGAAAAAAAAGGTACATTTATATCCAATTTCTTGCGGCTCAAATAGACAAAAAAACTAATGACCTCCAGACTCCTATAGCGGTATACTTCAATGTTGCTTCCAAAAACACAACATTCGATGTGGAATCTATGGAGTACTGATCCATTCTATCTTTCTATGGTGCAAGATGGATGGTTCCTGGGAAGCAGACAATGAACAAAAGCAAACAATTTGGTTCTAAAGTTTGTAATGTTATTCTTTTGAACTGATCAATAAATGTAAACAATAAGCGTGCAGAATTTCAAAAAAGATGTAATTCCACATATATTTATCAATATAATCAGTGATGTTGATCCAACCACAGAAAGTCAAGTTGAGAAACGAAGCAAATATAAAAATGTATGGTGATAATAAGATGCGAAATGTCTGCATTAATGATCTTTATTAGTCTTTGTTTTTTTTTTAATTTTTTTTTAAATTTGGGTAGGATTTTGTATTCATAAGTAAATTGTATACCTTTTGAATTAGATTCACTGTGTTGGCAAATCAATAACCTGATAAGAAGCAGCATAGACGAAATGATTTATCCATATTCTTGTGTTGGTGCAGATTCATGTAAAATGATACAACTTAAACCCCCAAAAAAAAAAAAAAAAAAAAAAAAAAAACAAAAAAATATTTGGTTGGACTTAAACAATCGGGAGATAAAATTGAAGAAGATGAAGAATAATATTAATTCTCACAATTCCTTGAAATGTTCCAGGCAAGACGCATGCTCATCCTCACACAAAGTTAACGCCATTTATAAACTTAGAAGCTGATTGCTTGATTGATGGAATTAATGGTATTTGGGGTATTCCGTTTTGCTTGAATGACACAATGCTTCTCCTTCAAGGGAGCACCGTCGATCTCCAACTTTGCGTCTAAAGACTAAAAATTTATTAAATTGTTAAGAAATTGAAATTAAGCAAAAAGGCTAAAAATTCATCAAGTTATGAAATTCTTTCCCTAGTAGATTGCAAAATATATCACTTGTCCAAATACAAAATATATTTAAACCAAAATAAAGTCAAATAGATCATAAAATTTTGTCTCTAGGAGATTGCAAAATATATCATTTTTTTTAAAAAAAAAATAAAAATAAAAATAAATCCAAATAGGTCATAAAATTCTGTCTCTAGTAGATTGCAACACCTTCAAAATTTGACGTGTTAAGCGACATAAATCTTGAATTTTAGAAGTAACCAAAACTTGAGATAAAAATATCATTATTTTGTTATTAGTAACAAACAAAATATTTTAGAAAGGATAAATCATAATGAAAAATAATTATCTTTTTCCCAAAAAGCATAAACAACTATATTTGATCAACTTAGAAACTCTCATTTTCTTTGATCCTGTAAAGAAACATTAAAAATGAAGTCTCATAAATCATCATAAAATAAAGAAATGGAAGATATTTTTCTATTTTAATGAGAATTTTATCTCGCCTTTCAACTTATAGGTAAGTGAATCTCAATCTCTTTATTATAATCTTCTTATTGTAAAATCATATAATACTATATTATATTATTATTACGGTATTAAATTATATATCTATAATGACTTATAGAAAAATAAACATTTATGTGATAAGAAAAATACATTGATTCTTCCCTTCAATCCATAATGAGAATGAATCCAATTAGATCCACAAATAAGAGCTTGTGCGGTTTCTACACCAAGTTTGTAGCGATATCTGTCAACTATTCTCTCTCTGTACTAAATGTCGACTTGAAAACAACTGTACTAATTCATATAGATAGGATGTTTATAGCCATTCTTGATAATATTCTAAATTTCATTTGATTATTTGTCCACCACTTAATAACCTCAAATTTACACCTCTGGGAAAAATCTCTAGGCCATCTTCTAAATAGTTATCTAAGTCTGAATTTATAGGCCTCTTCATTATTTTCTCATTTATATATGCAACCAAATCATACCCACTATACTTTTATGCCTCTTTTATTTATTTGCTCTGCATACTTGTTGACATTATTTGTGTTTGATATGTTAGCTCTAAATATTTCACTGATATCATCAATCTCATGCCAACAAAATAAGCATCCTCTTCATAAAACTCATTCAACAAATTTTGAATATGTATTTTTCATATTTTCATCACTATTGTAGATTTTTGGATATGCAAATCAATCATTGCAGACTTCATTCTAGGATTCATGATTGCTACAAAGCCTATTAGTAGAGTACATTCACGCCCAATACTTGCCAAAATTTTCTTTCATCTTCCCGATCATTTCTCTATTGAAATAATCAAAGAAAGTTTATCTTTTATATAAAAAATACTTGATTGTGCAAATTTGTGAAAGAAATAAGCTAGAAGCTGAATACTCTGTCCCTGAAACTACGTTAGTTGCTTCATTGAAGAAACCGATAATATCACAAATTTTTTAAATGTTATTCCAACCCCCAGTGAGGCAAGTCACATACGTAGTTTCTTTTTCTCCATATAAAAAGAATACTTCTTTTAACTGTATAGGTAGATTTCCATCTTGTAGGATAATTCATTACTAATTTTCTTGCAAACAATTATAGTTGTTGAGCAACATCTGCAAATCTCATCAATCTGACATAAGAAGAATTCACAAATTTATTATGTCCCGAATCATTTCAACCACAGAGTCAATACATTTAATATCATATTTTCCCATCACATTTAAAATATGTGTACAACAACGAATTTGAAAAAGCTTACCCCCAAAGAATAACTTCTTCTTAACTCTGAAACTATTATTCAATAACTTGATTGCTCTATCATTATTAAAGGTTTTATGTACCGATGCTGTAAATACCTTGTTCTGAACTCCCAAATCAACAAAAACTTTATAAAATTTGTCAACTAGTTCAAATCTCGCGCGTGCAGTAACAATCATATATGATATTCTTTGCCTTCTGGATTTCCATAATTCCGTTGTGAAATTTATTTTGTTGATACATTGTGACATGTTTTTTAGCTTCTTTTTCTTATTATACACCAGCATGACATCAGCACGAGCGGTTGTCCTTTAATATTTTGTAAAATACGATGAAATTGACTTCAAAACCAAATTAAAACTAAATTCTCTGATAATCGAGAAAGGCTTCTCATTAATCAATATGTAACGTGCAATCGTTTCTCTAACTTTACCATGATCATATTTAAAGGTTATCAAAACACCTCTTTCAAAGCTTGATTGGGCATTGCTTCCTTCTTTGGTGTCTACTGATTGAAAATGTAATATCGTCTGCTTCCTTTAAGCCATAATTTTACCTGCAGAGCGCTCCAATTCTCCTAAATTGAGTTGTTGCGCCAGGACTTCCAATAATAAGTTTTCTTTGTAATCATTGCATTCCCCATTTCTCTGACCATTAACAAGAATTATTTCTTTAAAGTCATCGCATACCTTTATGTTCTCTTCCCTTTTTTTCTTCTCAAGTCCACTTCCAATCTCATCACCAACCTCATCATCATTCTCTCCTTCACTATAATTACCCTCATCACTATTATTCTCCCCATCACCAACATTCTCTCCATCATTATCATCGTTGTGCTTTTCAGTGATACTCTCATCCTCAATTCTAATAGTAAGAATTGGCTTTCCATCTACGTGAGGTTGATTCATCTAATATTTCATTCTCCATATTTATTAGCTAACTAATGCAATAAACAATGTAAACAAAGTAATTTGATATCTTCATTAAAGTTAAAATAAAAACACATTTTATCATTTGTTTACATGCTAATTGATGAGAAAGAATATGACACACTAAGTGTATCGACTAACTTGATTAAAATATGCATCATAACCTAATTATAAATGTAAACATGTAGGGAAAGAAATTCCCATAAAAGAAAAACTTGCATCATAACTAAATTATAAATATAAGCATATAGTTTTTTTGAAAAATAAATAGAACTCTTGCCGTACATGAAAACTCAGCCCCAATAGTAATTTTTAAGACTAGCAAAGTGCATGAGGTCAGCATTCAATAGCGCACTCATAAGAATAAATGAACACTGTAATTTAATTTGGCTTCTTTATGCTTAATTTTATTTTATATGCCCCATGAGACCTATTTATAACTTATGAAGGATAAAACACAAGATATTCCATTAAAACATCGAAAGATCCAGTAGAAAATATTAATTGTAATTCAATCACATGGATTTCAATAATTTTCAAAAAAGCAATAACAACTGATTTTGACAAGAATGATCAAAATTTATTATAGATTATTGAGCCAACAGAACAAATGAAGGAAAAAATATTACAAGAGAGCTAGATGTAGGGAAAAACTTGCATGCTATACTTTTGATAATCATAAGCTACATGATTTGTAAAATGTATTGTTGTGCACTGCTACTTTCAGGAGAAAGAGTTGTAGTTAAGAAATTATGAGAACTAAATTCAAGTATTCAACCAACAAATAAATTAAACAAATTTATTTATTTTTAAATTAATATTTCAACCACCATATATTTGAGAGGAATGAGTTTCTTCCCTACGGCTTCAAGTGGTTAGGGTTGAGGAGGAACCAGGGAAGGAACAAAGCCTTTGTCCATATTTTATTCAAATCTAGAGAGGAAGACTCGGTCCTGGCCTCCTTGTGCGAATCAAAATGCAAGAGGAAAGATGGTGGGAGAATTATTCATTCTTACCTGAGGGTTGTCGTCGTTCTTTGATGGTGCTTGCCAAAGCCAAGCAATAGAGAGACAAGCGTCGTGCCGATGCCGAGCGGTGGGGAGATGAGGATCAATGCCGAAGCCGAGAGGTGGGGAAGGGGGATTGAGGCTTCAAAAAGTGTTGCGCTGTCGAGAGAAAGAGGGAGTGGGGAGGGTACTGCAGTGCAAATTCAAAATTATAATTGAGGGCTTCGTGAATCGTGACTTACCCTTGTTTAATCGAGCTGCTTGTCGAGTTAACGAGTCGAGTCGCGTAAAACTCAAATTCGTGCTCGTATATTATAAGAGCTTGATTATAAGCTCAAGCTTGAACTAAAGTCTCGATAAGCTCGACTCATGAGTTCGTTAACGAGTCGAGTTCGAGCAGGCTTAAGTCACATACACCCCTAATTTGTTCCATCACCACAATCTCTTTAATTTTGTAGCTCAAAGTGTTTATCTTTTAATTTTTTCTCGAATATTACATAAATTAACTTGTTCATTCGACCTGCAATCAATTAATTTCTTCTCTTTGTATGTAGTTGTTGAATATGCTCTATTTACTCTCACATGCGAAAACTGAAGAAGTAAGACTAAGAATGTTTGCATCAAATGCTTCAAGCGCGTTATCCTCAAATTGTGCCATTCAACGTTATGGCATAAGAATTAATTAAAATAGTAATATATATTAAGAAAATAACTTTTATTTTCATAGATTCAAAATTATAAATGAAATTTACCAGCCGAGCGCGTCTTTTAACATGCTTGAGTTGCTTTATTTCCAAATATTCCGTTCTTCAAATGAAAATCTTCAAGTTGATCATTGACTTAAGATAGTTAAACTATGGACAATTGTATCCATGCATGCATATTAACTGGTCTTAACCTCTTTTTAAACATGAAAGTTTGTCATTATGAAATTGAGAATTCAAATATTATGTAAAATCATGTAAATATTGATGTAGCTGATGATCCCATTTCTCATCAATGATTTTTCATATTTCTTTGTAAGCTGCTTTTTGTCCTTTTAAATTTTTTGCTATTTTTTTTATTCATAAGTTCATAAATAAATCCCATAGCAGGAGCCTTTTTACCATCAACCATCCGTAAAATTTTCACTAAAGGCTTTGTAGTCCTTAGAATATAACTAATATTGCGCCAAAATGAATCATATTCCATAATAATATTCTTTTGATTTCTTTCCGAGCTTTTTGGCTTATCCCATTCTTCGGAAGCAAACATAACCTCTAAAGGTTGCTGTTGTTCTTTAAATTTTTGGAAAGTCAAATAAGTTGTGGCAAATCTTGTAAATGATGGTCGGATAAGCTTTTTATTTGTGATTTTTTTCGTCAAGCTTAATCCCCAGGTGTAATTGCAAATAAATTTACTCACTGCTTTTTGCCTTAACAAAACGGATTTATTTTATGACAATTTTCCCAACCTTTCAAATTTTAAATCAAGATGCTGGGTAACTTAATGTGTCCAATAAAGACACTTCCTTTTCTCCATTAACATTCTCTCTGTTGTTTTATAGACACTTGTATTATCTGTAATAACTCGAACAACCAAGCTCTTCACAACTTTTTTAACAAACTCATTAAACATTTTAAATAACATTTGAGCATCTTTCATAAATTTTGATATATCAACAGATTTTAAAAAGGTTGTTTCATAAGGGATGTTAAGAAAATTTATAACACTTCTTTGCCTAATATCTAACCAACTATCTAACATTATTATAACTTCAATTTCAACCCATGTCTTCTTTATTTCATCAATCATTTTTGTTGTTCTTTTAACATCCCCATCCAACATCCAAGTTTGAAGCTCATACATGCTAGGAATATTCAATCATTGTGTATAATTCCCAACAGAGTGAATCCTGTTGATCCATGAAGGACCTAATCACATTAAAAGGAATTCTATTGTCATAAATGCACCTTGCAATATCTAAACACAATATTTGTGTTCTTTTGCAAAAGTTAAATGAGGAACTGGTTGAGAGCTAATATTCTTATCTTTATCCACATTCAATACAAATCAATTCATTTGTCCTCGAGTTCCTCTATTAGAATAATGCAATTTCACTGCTAGAATCGTCAAATTGAGAACCTAAATAAGAACCATTTCCAATCATCTCCTTCATATTTCTTTGAACTGTTTCTTTTGAGTTAACAATTCTTTAAATATTCAAGACACTCCTTGATTTCATTTGACCGCTTTCTCTCATGCTCCAACATTTACATGTGTGCAAGCCAAGTGTTTTGTGTGCCTCTTTGTACCACCAATAAGCCACTTATTACTAAATTTACATTTCCAATAAACATATCTTTTTTTTTTGCACCTTTTCCTACCATTCCAACTTGAGTCTTATTGTGTTGAGCTGGATCTTTTCTTCTCATGCCATCACCCATTCTAATTAAAAAAAAAGTTACACCTAATTACCTATACAAATTAATCAATGAATAAATAATGAGTAATGACATTCATAAAGCCAATCCCAATGAACTTGAAATTTTGAGGAATTGCATATTTGCAATTAAAATTCTGTGTTGTAGCCCAAATCTTGGAGCCCATAACCACAACACTGAAAAACATAGAATCAAATTTGTTCTCTAGCTCAGGGTTTATGGTAGAAATCATAAATTTTTATGCATTCTAAATGCCCTATATAATTGATGAAATCAATTTCAATTGATATTGAGAATATAAAGAATTCATATAACATTTTTTTACTTACTAAAAGTTTCTCTCTACCACACCTTTGGTGCATCCACTATTTTTGTAACTAGGTCCCAACCTAATACAATTGTTCTTCTCTTTAACTCCTACAATTTTCAAACATTTTTAAGTTGATCTCATTTGTTCTTAAATTGAGTATTATTATACAGTTTTTTTGTTTTATATGGACATATTTTGTTATTTTTTGCTAACATTTTTTATTGAAATGCGTGGTTGGTCTATTTCTTATTTCAATCTCTTTCAAACATAAATCGTATAATAGAATCTTCACCTTCCTATCCAACTTATCGATATACTACCTTCCTTTTTATTTTCCTTTTCGATGTATCAATAAGTTAGATAAAAAATTTGGAGTAAATTATAAAATTTTGCTTATAACTAAAAAAGTAATTAAAAAATTGAAATAAAATAAAAAAAGCCAAAAGATTGAAGTGGAGCTTAGTGAAATTAATTTATCAAAGATTGACCTATCCAGGATCACCAATTTTATTCAATAATTATATACACTTTGGTATCTGTGGATGAGAGTGTCGGGTGTGTTGTAAGACCGATGAGTATTTGGGGATGAGTGTGTCGAGTATGCTTTAAGTCCAGATGTTATCTGTGGTTATACTGTCATACAGGCTTTAAAACCAAGTAGTCCATGCAAGCTTTAAGACCGGATAGTATCTGTGGTTAACTTTCATGCCGGCTTTAAGATTAGGCAGTATCTATGTTTAATTGCCACACGGGCTTTAAGATCTGGCTGTACCTATGTTTAGTAGTGATTGTAAACTAGTGGGGACAATTACATAAATCACAACTGGTGATCAATTGAGCTCTTTGTTCTTTTTTTCCATCACTGTTCTACCTAACAATACGACAACTAATGCCGTCGAAAGCCACATTACATATAACATACACGATGTCATTACCATAACAAATATAACAACATATAAATAAAAATGCATACAAGGCCAAAAATCACATAACCCTGAGTATGAGAAGCAGTTATATGAATGTAAAAGAGTTGACTTGTCTGTATGCAAAACATTAAAATCTATATTAAAAAACAAACAATGTTCATACATTTACATAAAATAGTGGCAATTACTTGCATACCATTAATTCTTATGTACATACATATCAAAGAACTTATCTTTTGCATTTATATAACAAATGACCATTCACACATAAAAATGGTCACTATTTCAACTTTGAAAAGTGATATACACTTTTTACTACATAGGTAAAATGCCTTATATGTAAAATTTAAAATCTAGGTTATAGATATGTGAATACATAAGAATTATACTCCTTTAACATGGATTGCACTTGACAAAACCTCCAAGGACAACATCCCCATTCAAATCCAGTGCAAACCAAGAAAGTAATCTAAAACAAATTACTAAATCATATATTTCACTCACTTATCATGGATTGCATGCCATAAAAATCCCAAAGTAATGGTAAGTTAGCCTAGAAATACAACGCAACCAATACCAGAGCAAACTTAACAACAAACAAACGCAAACCCAACAACAACCGAACACAAACCAAAGCAACCCCATTCACAACTAACTGAACCCCAGCCAGAGTAATCCCAACTAGAGAAAATCCTACGACAACCAACAAAATCTGCAACCAACAAAACCCCAACCACAATAACCCCAACTACAACCAACACATCTCCAACCAGAGCAACCTCAACCATAGCAACCAAATCCACAACCAACAAAACCCAAATAAGAGCAAATCCAACTATAGCTAACCGAATCCCAACCAGAGCAACCCCAACCACAGTTAGCAAGATCCACAATCGATAAAAACCCAACAAGAGCAAGCTCAACCATAACCAACCGAACCTCCACTATAGTAAACCCCAACCACAACTAACAAAACCCCAATAAGAGCAAACCCAACCAGAGCAACCTCAACCAAAATAGTATGGAATGCACGCCCTTGACCAAAGAGGGAACAAAATTCTTATGTATTTGCAAAGCTCACACTTGTTTCAGCAGCAAGCAAAATGCAACACAGATGGACAACAAACACCCAAAAATTGATAACAAAATTACCATATGCAAATTCGAAGTAGATAGAATGAAATGCAAAACCCAAATAGCATGGAATGCACACCTTAAATTACAATCGAAGTCCCTACTACAAAGAAGATTGAAATCTAGAAATCGACGCCAAGAAAGGAAAAATGAGAACAATAAACAAAAAGCTTCTTCATGTGTCCAAAATCAAGGAAGAACAAGATACATATAGATGATTTGAAGGCAAGAAGACTGGCGAGAAAAAAACCTTTCTTTGATATGTCCTAACTCGGAATACATGCAGTGAAGATGAGGGAGAAGCCGTAAATGAGGGGTAATATCATTGATAAAACATAGAATGTGGAAAAGATGAAAGGAAGCAAAGGAATATACCCACCATGTCACAATACCGTTCTGCGAAACCGAGTCCCACCCCGCCTTTCGCAAAATTGAAATTTTGGGAATGAGATTTTATGTAATGCACCAAATAAGCGGGTTCCCAAACGAATCAAAGTTCCTTTCTGAGTGAAAAGCGGTTGAAAAGCGCAGAACATACACCCTAAGGTTGTGTTTGGGGCGACTATTGCATATTGAAGTGGTTGTCAGAAAGCTGCTGCTGGAATAACAGTCAATCTGTTTGGATAATCTGTTTTGGTGTAGCTATTTCTCATAAAAATACAATTTTGTTTTTATAGATGTAAATTAGTTGAATGAGTGCAGTTTTTAAAATAATTCCAGTAGAACTGCTTTAACAATGTAGAAAACATGTTAGAAGTATAATTTATCTAACACATCAATTTTAAGACATCACTTTATGCATATTATCTCAATAATAAAACCTACAAAAATAAGTAATGCCGTTCACTTTTGTGTCTAGGCGATCAAGTCTTCGTGATAACTTTCTGTCCATAGCATATCTCTTTATTTGGTCACTATCTGGAGTGAACTCCATAATATCATCAGTCAATCGAAAAAACCTACAATCTTCACGTGTTTTATTTTTTGGACAATAATAAAATCTCATTCCATATTTGCCTTCTCTTCTTGATGTGTATTCAAAACACATATCATAATAACAATACATAACTCTTGAATCATTTGATGAGCTTGAACTCATTTTTCTTGATATTATGATACAATATGCTTTAAATCGATAATTTAGACGATATATTCAATAGAACAAAAAAAATATTATGATTTATAATCTAAAAAAATCACATAGAAGGAAAAATATGCAACTCTAAAGTTATAAACTTAAAAAGCAAAATAAAAAAACATGGAAGAGAAAATATATATCAATCAATTTTAATATATTTCAAATAGTATACATCAACTATAAGGCATTACAAAATATTAGTCACATGTACTAATTAATTTGACTAAAACATGTGTAATCTCTTCGACTCAATTGGATTATATCTTCTGAACACTCTTCATATCGGGTTTATTGAACTCATTCGTACCAAAGTCTTCCTCAAGCAATTGCGCGATGTTCGAATGCTTTTACATATATGCATGTTAGATTTTTAACTAATGCCCTGAAATCAAGATCATTTCAAGATGGATGCATCATATAAAATTTTGTAGAATTGTTGTTGCATCAATTATTTTTATCTATTTTCTATGGAATATGTCGGCATATCTCGGATTATGCCCTATTTTTTAACACTTCATAATGATTAATGTCTTTTGTTGAATAATTCATTCCTCCCTTTAATCATTTGGTTGCAGTGCTCAAAATCAGAAATTTGATACCTTATATCAAAGAAGGGTCTTAAGAAACCTTGTTGTAGGAAAAATCTTGAATCAACGAGGTAATATTTTTTTTGAATAATAATATTATTAGTACATCACTTCCAATTTAACTCTTCATATATGATCATGAATGTACTAACCTGGTAGAGACATTGAAAAATTAGTATTCACATCGCCGAGAAACAAATTTGAATATGCAACTATTATGAGCATTTCATTCATCCAACCATTAAAAAGGTAAAACATATATTGAAGTCACAAACTGCTAAGATATTCTATGTTCTAGTGCCATAATATCCGACATGCAATCTTATCGTTGTTCACAACACATGCATCGACATGTGGTTATTAATTTCTCCTATATAATCCTGTTTAAAATATTCACGATGATGATTTATTTTTGATATAACATGCATACAAATTAATTAGATAATACAATCAATACCTTCAAGAATGATGTGTCTTATTGTTTTAGATTTCTCTCGGCATATTCCCAAAACATGGATATATGGATTTAACAATGTTGTTTGACATTTTAACTAAATAGTTAACTCTAATTATGAAATATCTATCGATCATTTCAGTTGAATGCTAATATCGCTCGAAACTAGCATAGATAGACTCATTACGTTAGTATATAGAGTGATAAGTAGTAATTCATTGGGTTAAAATTAGGATGATCCATGTAAACCATAATTATTCGACAATTTATCCCACAAATAAAAAAAAAATATTTCCTGACATTCGAAACATACTATAAATTTTTTTCGGATGATCTTGGAGTAGCTCACCAATCCATTTGTCATACTTAGACGAGGATGAAGTGTTTTACAAATATGTCTGATGGTACTCATTGATAAGACGCGCTGTAGTAGTTAGAATTGTTGTTCGTCGTACTGTCTCTATAATCTTCTCTTCATTTGATGAGTTTATCTGACTATTTTATGCATGTCAGAATATATAAAAAATAATAAACTATATTATAAGTGAACAAGCACATAATTAAAATAGTACAACTTGTACAAAACATACGTGATCAATTGTCACATAAATACGACACATGAGATTGTATATAAAAATTCAAATTATTACACACTATTTAGAAACATAAATTAATAACACATAAATTAGCTCGAACAATTTTTTTAAAAAGTACCAGCTTGAAAGGTGTGCATTTTGCGTTAATCAAAACGAAAGGAATTTACAAAACTATACCCCTTTGGCATTACATGTATGCAACGTATCATTTTCTATAAAGGAAAAAAAGATCATGGGAGCTATGCAAATCAAAAAGCAAAAAACTATCATTCAAGACTTTTTTATCACAAAAGTTGGCATCCTTGTTACAAAAACGGTGAATAAAATAAAAAATCATGTGCTTGAAGGTTGACACGAAGGCCAACTCCGAGCTATGTTGATGTGGCTGGCTCCAATAATTGCGATCCATCGTATTTTGAAGGAAGCCAATGACATTACTATTATCACATTCAATAATAATGCCACGGGCTTCAATCACCGAGGGTTGAATCAATTTTTTGATACCAAGAAATCACCCCTTCTGATACCATTGTAATGAAAGTTTCCCGCTTTGCTTGATTCTCTAGAAGTTTTTTAATGAATAATATAGCGACATATCATCGAATATCTCAGGTGTGGAGCCTAGTAGCTTCACCACTTCTATCAAATCTGGGTATCCTTGAATAGCCGTGTGAGCACTGGACATCTTACTAGTGAACGTCGTAATGAGTTATGAAATTTGCTTAGGTAATTGTTGAGCTCCAACCTTCATTTTGTTACGCTTCTATGTGAAGGTTGCATAGCGCTTGAAATGACTTGATTCATCTTTTTTCTTTTATGTGGTGCTTTCATGTGGACTTTATTTGAATGAGCATATTTAAACTCATCCAAATTCTAGGAGTTGTTCTGAGTTGTAGCCCTGGCATTGGATCCTAGAGCATTAACACCGAGAAACATAGAATCAAGTTTCTCTTCCAGCTTAGGGTTATGACAGAACTATGAAATTTGCTTGGATAAATATTGAGCTACGACAATTTTTTTATGCTTCTGTGTGGAGGCTGCATAATGCTTCGTATGACTTGATTCACCTTCTTTCTCTTTTATGGTGCTTTCTTATGGACTTCATTTAAATGAGCATATTCAGTCTAATTTAAATTCCAAGAGACATCCCGAGTTGTAGCCAAGACATTGGAGGCTGTAGCACACCAGAGAGACATAGAATCAAGTTTCTTCTCCAGATCAGGGTCTATGCCAGGAATCATAATTTTTTTTTGCATTGGGTAGGACCTACAATTGATGAAATCATAGTTCAATTGATATGAGAATATAAAAAATTCATATATCATTTTTTACTCATGAAAAGTTCATCTCTCCGCCACTCCTCTGATACATCCACCATTTTTTTAATAGGGTCCCAACCTAAACAAGTTACTACTCTCTAACTTATACAATTTCTAGTCTTTTTTGAGTTGATTCAATTTTTTCTTCAACTGTGTTTTATCAGTCTTTCTGTTTGTCGTGAAAATTTTTGTTTTGTTTTACCAACCTTATTTATTGGCATGCATGGTTTGTTTTGTTGCATATTTCGATCTCTTTCAATTATAAATCATACCCCTCTCTCCAAATATTCTTTTTGTTTTTCCAAGAAGATAAAAGATTTAGAAGAAATTATAAAATTGAGCTTATAACTAAAAAAATGATCAAAAAAATTGAAACAAGATTTTAAAAAGACAGGTCGAAGTAGATCTTAGTGAGATCAATTTATCAATGATTGTCTCTTGAGGATTTTCAACTGCATTCGATAGTCATATAAACTTTGGTAGCAAGATGAGGTAGTATTTATGATTGAGTGTGTTAGGTATGTTGTAATATTATGAAGTATTTGTGGATGAGCGTGTCAAGTATGCTTTAAGACTGTGTTTGCCCATGTCATGCAAAGTTTAAGATTAGATAGTATCTGCGACTAACTGTGTTATGCTGGCTTTAAGATAGTATATGTGATTAACTGTGTCATGCATGCTTTAAGACCAGGTAATATATGTGGTTAACTGTGATTACAAAGAAGTGAAAACAATTATGTGAATCATAGCTGGTGATCAATTGAGTTATTTATTTATTTTTTTTCATCATTACTCTACATAAAAGTACGAAATCTAATACTATTGAAACCCGTATTACATATAACATGCACAATGTCATTACCATAGAAAATGCAACATATAATCATAAATATACACAAGTCTGAAAACCAATTCCATGAGGATGATAAGGAGCTATATGAATGCATAATAGTTGGCTTCATGTATGCAAAACATCAAAATATATATGGAAAAGGAAGCAATACTCATACATTCAAAGAAGTTGCGACATTTACTTACATTCCCTTTAATTTTTATGTATATACATATCAAAGATCTTATCTTTTGCATTTATACAAGCTATGACTTTTTATATCACATAAAAACAATCACAATTTAAAATTTAAAAAGTGAAACCGTCATTTTAATGGTAAAATCCCTTATTTGTAAAATTTAAAATCTAGGCTATAGATATGTGAATACATAAGAACTACACTCCTATGGTATTGATTACACTTAACAAAACCTTTAAGAACAACATCTTCTCCCAAATCCAGTGCATACCCAAGAGAGTAACCCAAAACAAATTACCAAATTATGTATTCTACTCACATAGCTTGGATTGCACAACATAATATCCTCGTAGTAAGCCAACCAATAAATATAACACAATCAATACTAGAGCAAACCCAACAACAACCAAGCAAACCCAAAGAACTTGCAACCACAACCAACTGAATCCCAACAAAGGTAACCCCCAACCACAACCAACAAATCTCTAACCAGAGTAACCCCAACCACAACCAACAAAATGCACAACTAACAAAACCCAACAAGTGTAATTCCAACTACAACCAACCAAACCCCAACCACAACCTACAAAATCCCAACAAGAGCAACCTCAACAACCAACGGAACCCCAACCAGAGCAACCCAATCATAGGAAGACGTTACAAGAAAGAGCCCCTCAGTGGTATGCCTTAATCTGGATTTCTTTCAATGAAGGCAGGGGGAGAAGCCTCAAATGAGGGGTAATATCACAAGATAAAACAAGCAATTATGTGGAAAAGATGTAAGAAAGCGAAGTAATTTACCGACCACGACGCGGTACTGTTACGTGGAGTCAAGCCTTGCCCCGCCATTTGCAAAACGAAAGTTTTGTGATTGATATTTTATGAAACAGACCAAATAAGCGGGCTCCCAAACGAACCAAAATCGCTTTCCAAAATGGAAAGCTGCAAAAAATTCACGTTGAATGTCCCTAGGTGGGATGAAGGGTTTAATGAGGTCACCCTAGCCAATGATTGTAAAGTTTTCCTTATATTATTTTTCGAAGGCAAGTGCTTTTTAAATGATATTTGGAAGATTTATTCATTTTTGGATAGTTTATGATTTCTTTAATCTTTGATTTTTCTTATATTTGTTTTAAAACGTTTGTATGATTTTGATTTTTGTTTGAAGGTTTATTGCATTTCTTGGATTCATATATGTTTGCTTAATAATGATTAGTGATTAAATTTGTTGATATTTTGATTCAATTTATTTTAATTTGATTTGATCATTGACTTCATTCGAGTTAGATTTGTTATGTCTAGTAAATTGGTTTAAAGCATTTGATTACATTAAATTTGATTAAGCCATTTAAAAAACTTTACAATATAACTCATTTTATTAGATATAGGTTCTTATTTTATTTGTTTTATAATTTTATTTTTTTGAGGCTTGACTCTTACTTTCACTTTGTTTTATTTGTGTTATGATTCATTACTCAAGGTTTAATAGTTCTCTTTTGAAATTTCTCAGTTTTTAGTTTTTCAAGTTTTCCTTTCTTGGTTTAGATTGAAGCGGTTGGATGGTCCACGTGAGATCCAAGAACTGCATTTGATTCTTAGATTTACATTTGGTATTCTTGCGTATAGTGATTCATGTATGATTAATTTAAGATCATCAGCTGTTGGAGTTCAAATTTATGGAATATTCTCAGCCATTGATTTTTATCGGAGGGAACTGTAATTTTCATTTCCTTCTCTGCAACTGTAATAATTGTAGCGATGGGTGAGCTTTTGCAGCTTTAACCAGTGGCAGAGGGGATCAGAAGCAAGAATTGTTGCTCTTGGTTTTAATTATTCAAAATAGAACTGTTTAGGATTTTGCATTGGAAGCACCCTATCAAAAATGGCAGTGCCCGAGAAAGAAAGGATAACAAAAAATGATTTTGTTTGTTTGTTTGTTTTTTTTATTTTAGAGAGATAAATTCAATATTTCTAACTAAGTTTTGATTGTTGCTTTATTAGTCTTTTAGTCCTAAGCTAGTTTTCCCATATATTCAAGATTTCCCTCCAATGATTTCTAATGCAGCACTCTTATACGTCTTCGGAAAGCTCAACATATTGCCTCAAATAGATAACACCTGGGTTATGCTGTCATGTTGCTTGGGACTTCCAGACTTTGTCGTGGAAAGAACCTTGTTGAAAGCACACCATGCACTGTTAGGGAACTTGTTCTCAAATCTTGGGTTATTATAGAGGTCCATGGAGTTTCTAAAATCATCATCCGTGAGCTTGGAGGCTCAAGATAACATCTAGGCTTACTACATATATTGAACCAACCATGGAGGTTCAAAACTGTTCACCAATGCGTTTAAAAAGGATTGGAAAGTTTTTGACTTAATTAGATGCTGTACAGTGCTCGAGTGCAATGGAGGAGATTGTATCCAAGATAGTAATAAGCTTTTTTAGGGATTTAAATTGTACGATATGCTGAACTCTACCCATGGTAGAAGGTTATGGCAATGGCTGCTGAGTGGTACTTATCAGTAGCCTGTCCCTATTTCCTTGCTTCTGTCTGAGTAGGGAAGCTCCTTTTCAAGTGCTTTGGGTGAGATTTATTTGTCATGTTGGAGGGGCTTGTAGAATCCAAATTGACTTTGAGGTGGCTGGAAGCTTTTATAATAGAGCAAAGATTGCACAATTTGATAGAGAAAGGTAGAGTAGTGGCGGACAAAGCCTTTGTGGCACGTGTAGGCAGTTTGAGATCACATGTTTTGTCATGGGTGCCTTTCCAATGATACGATTGATCTACATTAGTCTTTAGTGGGTGTGTTGGTTAGTGACTGAGTTCACCCATGTATTTGTAGTTGCGGTTGATCTAGGTTCTGATAGGCTCCAATTCAACACTGTCGAATTCTGAGTTGGGCATGCCTTCTCTCACTTAATTAAAGTTGAAGTTTGATTGGCTGTATTCATAGAGTAAGTCAATTGAGTTAGGTTTCCTACTTAAAGTCATTTAACAATTATCAAATTTTGGCTTAGTCCTTGTATTGATTTGTAGGTTTATAGGAATAGGCTCACCGTTTGGGGTAAATTTATGCCAACCAATTTGTAATGATTTTGGAATTTAGCTTGAATAGAATAGTTAACTTAAATTAACTTGAGTGGTGAACTTGTGTTCAGTCTGACTTCAAATCAGTTAATGATTTAATTAAATATTCTAAACAAACCGGTGGTCCAATCAAAATCATTTATGTAATGATATGGTCTAACTTTCTACTACTAATCAAGTCGAGTGGAATTTTT
>NEWO01000244.1:630645-706507 GCA_003013225.1 Phalaenopsis aphrodite | reverse complement strand
GAGTTTTACTTGGTTCACAAACATCAGCCACATGGGCTCGATTATGTTCTCCTACTTTGGCTCACTATGAGCGATTCACTCAAATTGAGTTTAAAATTAACAACTTTTTAGGGTTATAGACAATTTTGATGTTTTTGTAGGTAGCAATTTTCATTCATGCTTCTATTCATGGTAGAGTTTGTGATGACAAGCCTTCTCGAGGGTTTAATTTACATATTGAAGTTGATGCCCTTAGAAAATTATTCAAAGGCCTTACAACTATATTTAGGGTTTCTCAGTGACATCAGATGCAATGGTCATCAAAATTCATTAGGGAGAATTGAAAAATTGAATTTTATGTCATCCTTCACTTTTCTTATATATAGTATGTGCGCGTGCTTATGAGATACTGTAGAAAATAGGGGTGTAAACGAGATGAGCATGAGCGAGCATAAGTCCAACTCGTGTTCAACTCATTAAAAAATACCATTGCCCGTGTTTGACTATCTGATTATCCGATTAGGAGAGTAGATGTTTTAGATTTGACTTGTGTTAAGAAAGGCAGAGGTAGATCTCAGAACAATAAACAAACTAGTAGCAAAATGATTACACCGAGTTTCACAAAAACCACCAACAACAGAGAAGAGGAAGAGCAAAAGAGCTCATAATTCATTTGAAACAAATCATGTTGATTATATCCTGAATATAGGAAAATATATTTTCTAGTTTTGTTGAATTTCATATGAATCTAAAATTAAGTCTTGCATGATACCAATTCCAAACTAAACTTCTCAGGGAGATACCAAAGAGAAACACAACCAACACATCTCAATTCCAATCGATAAACAACAATCAAACCAACAAAAGGTCCCAATCCCAATAACCAAAACAAGGAAAATAAGAAGGTTAAAAGAAACAAGTACATACAAATCGAGAGTTGAGTTTAATATCAATAGCTAAACCACCTTGCCATTGATAAACAAACATGCTACATCAATATATTGTTCAAAACTTTTAAGAAATGAGATTAAATTCTAACCAATCGATACCAACAAAAGGTCCCAATTCCAACAACCAAGATAAGGAAAATAAGAAGGTTAAATGAAATTCCGACAAAAGTACATACAAATTGAGTTAAGTTTAACATCAATAGCTAAACCACCTAGCCATTGATAAATAAATGTCCTACGTCAATATATTGTTCAAAACGTGTCATAACGAAACATCTAACCTTTTAACCATCTTTTATTATGCAAATCATCTAGCCATTAAACTATTCATGGTCACGCCATTGAACAATCCATATAACCACTCCGGTAAATTTATAGCCATGTGTTTTTTTTTTCCGATTATTTCTTGATGTTTATTTGAAGAAAATAGATATAAAATTATATGGAGACAAAATTAAACAAAATTTAAAAGACTTTAATGATAAAGTATATTTCCAAAGGCATTTTTATAGTAGTTGTGGAAACTCTGATTCAGCTAGATGTATATATGAGTGCATTGACTGTTTTTGTAGATAATGAACTTTTATATTCATCAAGAACTCTCCCATCAACACTAAAAGTAGATTTTGAAGCCACATTTATTATTGGAATTGATAAAATATCCTTAGTCATTTGGGTTAAACATGTGTATTTGAGTGTTCAATTTTCACCACTTAAAAAAGATCAATTTAATCATTATTGACCAAAAATAAATCATGGACTCTACGATACCACAAAATCTATAATCAAAACATGCAATCTAAATTTTGTGTAAAAGTTAAATTACTTGAAAATTTCAAAGATCTACTAATATTTGATGTACTTGAGCTTGCAAAATCTAGTGTATATTAATTATATATTCCAAATTATTTATCAAACTTAATTTTCATTACATTAGCTATTTCCTTAATATAATCCTTTGAAAATTGACTCCTTCAACAACTTCTTCACATGCATAACGGTTAGCAAGAAAATATTGGATGTTGCGTATAAAGAACTTGAGATACTTTTGTCAAGCTATAAAAAACGACAAGAAACTTTCTCATTTTCTCATACTTATCCTAGTATGTATTGGATGACAATTATATGTAATTTCCATCTGAAGTTGCATATTGATTGAAAATGATTCGAAAAGAAAAAAAACACATTCAAGCATTAGATAGGCCGAGTTTCACAATTTGGGTACATTAATAGATAGTCCCTTTGAGCTTGAAACCCTTAACTATTTAGAGACCTCAACAAACTTTTGATGTCTTGTATGTGATGAATTATGCTTTTAATCTCTTTCAAGCCCACTTAAATCATGATGTTTAATATATGTGCATAACATCTAACATGTAAGAAAACTTTGAAAATGTAGCTTAACTCAACTAAAAATTAACTCTAATAGAGCTAACCACAACATCATTATTAGTGACATTATCCAAGATGATGAACACTTGAAGATTCTAATCTAGTAAACAAACATATATATTGTCACAAATTCAACTACTACTATCAGGTGATTTCAGTTGAATAACAATAATGATTATATTTTATATTTTTCAAGATTCATTATTATAATGAAGAGTCAGACATATATAACCAACTATTTTATTTGAAGTCAAAACAGTTAAAAGTGAATGAAACCTGACGTACATTCCTTAGAATTTCTCATAAATTTCTTTTCAAAATCATAGGCCTTCATACAATCATTTTAATTATATTTCTAGATTCCCTCTCATAATTGGGGTTTAAAGATTTCATCATGATGTTGAACCGCAAATGCTCAACAATCATGAATTGATATTCATGCACGATTATCTTTTTACAATTATTTCTCTAATTTGATGTTGTTCATAAATTTTTTAGGTCATAATTAATGTGAATCTCAATATCTGTACTTGTATCATGAGGCAAAATCTAAGGATTTTTTGCCTTTTATCTAATGAATCGACATGCTTGTTTTGCTTTGATTTTTTACTCTTTGATATGTATAATTAGTTGTGAAGTAGTGCCACTATTAAATTTATGAAATTTGGTACAACAATATATACATTGCCAAGAAGCGGTTGCAATCCTTTGGTTGTGATTGTTGTCTCAACAAAATACTCCCCAAATCATGCATTTTCTCTTTCTTGACTTTTTAGCAGGGACTTCAACATTGTTTATTTTAACAACTAGTACATCCAGCTCTTTTGAAACTAATTCATATTTTCATTGCTATTTTTGACATCAATGACAATTTTATTAGTAGATAAAGTTTGAGAAAGATACAAATTTTTACATGGCTGCACTTTAAATTAAAAAAAAATGAATTAAATCATTTGTTGCACTTCAAAATTAACCCAATACTCAACAAACCATTAAAACATTAAAAAATTCTTGCTTTCGGTAAAAAAAAATTATAAAAGATTTAAATCAACATAAGCAACCACATTTTAGAGACTGACTGTTTGTTGGCAAGTGAAAATTCAACAAATTTTATACATTTGGCTAACTAAAATGCCTCCAAAAGCGAGAAAGATCTAATAAACTAAAAAAAAAGTGGAACAATAAAAACTTGTCAAAAAAACTGTTATGATTAGCAACTCAGTTCGAGCAACCATCGGAGATATAAGTCCCAATAGAAATTAGATCCAAATGCTCACAATTCCGGCTTTCAATTTGTTACATAAATTCAATCATAGAAATCCAAGGCACTTGAGCAAAATTAAGATGCGTCATAAGAATTCAGGCCTAACCATGGTATCATCTATGGAAAAAACCACAACAAAGAAAAAAAAATTATCATAAAAGTTTAGAACCAAACTATTCACGCCTGTTGATTTCCTTTTCACGAAATGATAATGTTTGCCAATAGAAAAATAAGTGCAACATATTTTAGAGAAGCATCAACAAAGACAGTAGCTCAATTGCAAAATGAATGTTGAGATATCTCCACGAAGGGCTTTAACTTGAGAACATGAAATCCATCCTCTCATATTCTACTCGAATTATCCAACTAAATCTCAACTTTTAAGTTCTCTGGTTATTAATTAAAACTTGTAATAAAGAATAAAAATCTTTCAATGTACACAAAAATGGTCACAAAACTTAGATGAATGAAAAACATTAAACTTAAAATAGAAAATAATGAATTTCAATCCATTATTTAGAATTAGGCGATAAAATTGTCAGAGTAGCTTTAAATTTACAATAAACCCTACAATACTAATGAACTGTAGAAACATGATTGCTATAAGTAAAACCAAAACTTAAACTTTCAACTAGGCCGAACACACAAACCTTTCAGGTAACTATTTGAACCATGCCAAAATGATCAAGTGAAAAAAAATAATAATAAAACACATTTCCTTCTCCAAAAATCCCATCCTTCTTAAAATTAACTTTTATCTTTGAATAGAAAGTAAAATTATTAAATCTCCATTCGAAAATCACAGAATGGGGGAGAGATGATAGTAATCTAGTTTCACCAAAAGCTTAAAAAGTTAAAAATTCTAAATCCAAAATCATGATAATAATAGATTAAAGAAGAGAGAATGAAGAAGAAAACCTGAATGAAACTCTCATTAGAAGAAGTTAAATATTAGGAAGCAAGATAGAAGAACAAAAAATTTAGTAAGTCTATGATCTCACATATCGCAACTCTGATTCGAAAGATAAGACTTAAGAGGAGGCAAACCCGAGAAACACAAGTAATGCATTTTATCTTTTTAGCTTTTGCTCGACACATCACACATGACACCACCACACAATAAGAGGCAGGAGCTCTCGTGAAGTCGGGATGGAAAGGAAAGAAACAAGACAACGAGGGATGAGAGCCCTCAGTCCTCAGGATGGAAAGGAAAGAAACAAATAAGGCTGTGCAGAAGAAACATTTGGAAATGTTAAGGTTTTCTTAGGTTTATGTAGTTATTATTTCACTAGGATTTAGGGTTTTAGATGAAAGTCTATGGTTGAGATTAAATTCAAATTCTTTAGATTAAGGGTTCGTTTGGGGCAGCTTATTTGGTTCGGTAGCGTTTTGAAAACGCACCTGACCTATTTGGGTAAACTGTGTTTTGATAGCTTATGCATTTTGAAAACGCAAAAAAGTTGCGTTTTCACATTGCACCTTGATAGGTGCGGCAGCTTTCTGATAGCGGTCTGTTTTTTTCAAAAAAATAAAAATTTGTAATAGCCACCGCACCTAGCTTATCAGCAGATTATTCAATAAGATGCAGCTGCCCCAAACAAACCCTAAAAAAACTCAATTTAAAAGGATTTAATATATTTTTAATTTTATATTTTTTTGTTGCACAAATCATAAAATTTTAATGTAAAAATATTATAATATTATTATTTTTTAATAAATTATTTTTTTTGAGCTAAAACAAGCTGAATACGATCGAACAAAGGGTTCTTCATGTTTGACTTGTTTATAATTCGAGCTTAAAACATTTAACTAAAGATTCAAACTCGTTTACTTAACGAAATATTCGAACTCATTTACTTAACGAAATATTCAAATACAATCTACTTAAAGAGTTGAACTTGAGCTATACACGAACAATGAGTTTTTTTGTTAGCCCTAATAGAAAACATACGATTTATGACTTAGTTTAGGGTGAACCTAAGCTTTCATTTGATATGCAGGGGTAATGAGATTTGGGAGACATCTTTGAGTGGTTGGAATATTTTATATGCAGTAGTGGTTGAAAGCAAGGGTTGAAACAATGAATATGGTCTGGGCCAACCCTAGAGCTCTCCTTGGAGATTCAAATCTTAGGTATTGAATGGCGGAGGATCCACGATCCAAAACCACTTAGGAATGGTTGGGTAATGTCATTAAATGTGAAATGAAGTATTCCGTGAATTTTTTTTTAATTATTTAGAGGCTAGAGGATTGAGGTAAAAAAAAGTTTAGATAGATTTAACTAGTATTGAAATATGGAGTTATTGGGGGGGAGGGGGTGTATTTAAGGGGGTTTAAGATTAAGAAATGTTAGGGAAATGTGTGATCACATTTGGAGTAGGTAATGTTAATTCTTTGTGATTTAGGGTTTAGGGTGACCAAAGCTAATTTAAGAGAATCATAATTGTGGCTAATGGCCGATAGGCTTAACAATATTTTTTAGCTTGTGGGTTGTGTGAAAATGGTTTAGCATGATGCTAAAAAGATGAGAGAGAATATACTGTGAAAAATTGAGGGAGAGATCAATAAGTAAAAGAAAGATTTTTAGTTCTTCCATTAATAATATTTGAATTCTAACCTTTAGATTTTATTTATTTTTTCTTTAGTTCCATATAGGCTTGTGTTAAGAAAGGCAGAGGTAGACCTAGGAAGACTTGGGCTTATTGTATTAAAAATGATCTTAATTTATTAGAACTAAATGAAAATATGACACTAAATAGGACGCAATGGAGAAAAAGGATTCATGTGGCCGACCCCACGTAGTGGGATTAAGGCTTTGTTGTTGTTGTTTCCATATCAAGGCTTTTCATTGATGTTTCTTGAAGATGACATCTTAGCATTATTTCGAGGTTAAGCATTTGATCTTGATCTTATAGTGTGATTATGGTCCTTGGTTGCACCATGAATTCTTGATTTTGCTATTATAGTGGGCCATTTTAATTTGCTTGATGTTTTGCATCAATTTTTAAATATAAAATTGCATTTGTGCAAATAATTTGGTAGCCATGCACAGAGTTTTAGTGGGGCACTGGGGGCTGGGCCTACGCTGACCCGACCCACAAATAACTTGTAGATAGTGTTGAGGTAACAATTTTGAGCTGCATCAAGATTTTCGCTATCGTGAACTTGCGCTCCAAAAATTTCTTGTTACGTTTGTATTCAGATCTGTCAATCCTGCCATCTGATTTAGACTTCTCAGTCGGATGCTCGAATGGCTAGATCAAACAGCTCATTGATTGGTTTGTTTCCCTATTCCCTATTCTCCTACTTCGGATTTTAGGTTCCCCAAAATTTTCTTAATAGATCTTGTTGGCTGAAAGCTCATCCTTTATGAATTTCTAAACTCGTATTCAACAATCCTAAGAAACAACCTTATTCTATTTGTAGTAATAGTAGAATCAACCGATCAAATGGTGGACAAAAATAATGATCCTATGTGAGAGAAAACTTTACCTTGGCGACAAATTAATTTATGCTCAATGATCCGCACTCCCCCTTGGCAAGAAAATAGTGTTGGTGGCCTCCGTAGTCATATTGAACTCTTTCTTCTCCGCATCTTTTTACGGGACGAATATATTTTTTAGTCTAGGATTTTCAAGGCTCCATTATCAAATTAAGGCTTGTGGTTTTTTATTTCAATAAAATGTATGAATTATAGGAATTTGGAGGAGTTATGGGCGTTGTACATGAACCAACACTTGAAGCTGTTAACACGTCAGTGACACTTTGATCATGGTTTTCTATGTTTGGTTCAATTGTTTTTTTAACAGTTATTATCATCTAAAATATAATATTCTCAAGATTTTTGATGGCTTAAAGTAATTCATTAAATTCTTTTAATTTTATTTTATTTTGAATGTATACTTCATGTTGTTTGCATTCTCTACTCTTGTTCCCCAATGTGCTCAATTTTGAACTAGAAAAGACGGTTGTTTTGTTCTCTTTTATTTTGAATGTTTATTACATGTTTGCATTCTCTACCTTGTTCTCCAATGTGCAAAGTTGTAAAGTTGGGCCAGAATAAGATGGCCAATAACTTCGAGAATATGCATGTTTTTGCAGTTCATTTGGTACGGTTTGAGATCAAGGGTTTCTCCCATCAGTGTACGCCCATATTACTACCCCTAATACATACGGACGAGATCGAGTCCAAGGATCATACAACCTAGTGTGAGCATCTTCTTTAGCTCAATCTCATTAGTGAAGAAAAATGATGAGAGTTGACACTTCTGTGTGGATTATTGGGCAATGAATGAGGACGTCGTACCTGATCAGTTATCCATCTCAATGATTGATGAGTTATTGGACGAGTTGTTTGGGGCTGCAATATCTTGTAAGGTTGACTTGAAGTCAGGGTACAAACCTATTATGTTGTGGCAGGAGGATGTGCACATGACTGTATTTTGAATTCATGAGTGTCACTATGAATTTTTTATTAAATAAAAATGATTGCTAGATAAGGATATCATGTTGGAGCTATACGACTTGACCCAACAATCGTTTCTTCTCTTCCACCTTGAGGGCAATGTATATTTTTGGGAGGAGAGTAATGTTACGCTTACGTCGAGCTCGCTAATTAATTTGATGACTTACTTTAGGCACAAGATTAAAATGGGAGTTTAGTCATTTGTTAGTATTATTGTGGGGTATAAATTGGGTTTAGTATATTCAGGGTTAGATTATGTTATGATGAGATTGTTGTCTTCTGTTTTAGGGTTAGGATTATCTTTTATGCATTTGAGTTGTGTTGGTGAAATAAAGAATTTTGTTTGGACCAAGTTTGCTTTGAAAATTCATCTCTGGTCGTATCAAGTGCATGTAGCTTTCTTCCGCCCAACCACAGAAGGCCTCCCCTCTGATCATCCCCACATCACCTAGCAATTAAAAATAACACATCTAAAACTGTATGCCCCCTCTAAAAAAAGTTTCTGGCTCTGCCCTTATTTAGCCATGTCCTATGGTTGGTGCACTTATCTTCTACCATTGCTTTAAAATGATCTTGGAACAATTCAGGCCAATGTTTTCTTATTTAAAGTAGATCTACAGCGGCCTCACTCCATAATGTTCCCAACTATTGCCTAGCCCCTTAGCCTACTTATTACATTAGCCCCTTATCGCCAATGAGCACTATTCTCCTCTTATAAATGAGCGGCAGGATGATGAAGACCTACCCATTACACATTGTGATTTTTCCAACAAAAGTCATCGTTGACTTCATGCTGTCCTTGTCCAAGGCTCCCCATATTCGCCTTTCTTGGCCTATTGGGGGCGATTCTTGTACACCTAAATACCATGCACATCAAATTATGCTATTTTCTTGATGCAGTGCGGTTGCATGTCATTTATATGTGCCTTTCTTGGTTTAGGAGGTTAACCCATTTCACTCTTTGAGTAACCTCAAGCAGGGGTTTCATTTAAGTGTTGCCACATTTACATACATACAATTCAATTGTTATGTATTTACATATCTTACACCTAAACTTTAATTTTTACATTTATGTTACCCAAATCATTCATATCACATAAAAAAATACCACTATTTAATGTTCATGATATGGAAGGTGGGCATGTATGTAATAATTGTTGTTCAGGTGTTAGATATGTAAATACATAAGAATTGAGTGTTATGTATGCAAATCTTCCAAATATTTATACATGGATGAAAGCAACACTTGCATTGATTTGTATGTAAAAATCTTCCAAAAAAAAGGAAGATTTACATACATACCATTCAATTCTTATGTATGTACGTAGCTAACACCTAAACTTTAATTTTACTTGCACCCCTCTGAACCTATGCATGAAAAAGTGTCTTTTACTTTTTTTAAAAGTTAAAATAATGGTATTTTTTATGTGATATGATAGATTTTTGTGGTGTAAATGTAAAAAAAGCAAAGTTTAGGTGTTCAATATGTAAATACATAGGTATTGGGTGGATGTTTGCAATAATTTGTTTTATTATGTTGCATATGAGGTGAATACTTTCTGTTGCTAAAAAATTCAAAACCATCCAAATTCTGTTATCTTTAATTCAGGTTGTCGAGAGTGGGGGTAAGAACATAGAGATCGCTGTGATGACAAAAGAGGATGGTCTTCGCCAACTCGAGGAGTCGGAGATCGACGCCATTGTTGCTGAGATTGAATCAGAGAAAGCTGCAGCTGAGGCTGCAAAGAAGGGACCTTCAAAGGAAACCCAACCCTAATTTCACTCTTCTTCACTGTAAGTCTTAAATTGTTTGTTTGCCTTTAAGTGAAAGTATTTATTCCCAGTGAGAATCGAAGCCATCGAACATTGATAGAATGTTTATCATTGCCTTCCATATGTTACCGAAAAAAACAATAACTTACAGATACTGTATTAAATCAACTTTGTTTTATCTGTAAAACTGCATTAAAATATTTACGTCTTGTTTCTTATGGTGCTGCTTTTTTTGACTTCATGATTTTATGTACTTATTTATTTTTTCAGTTATTGATCTAAACGTGTATGCTACACATGATGCAGTGCCTCATTGACATGCGAATGATTGTATCTGTTAAGTGTGCTGCAATATAATTCATTCTTAAATTCCTTTTGTTATTTAGTGTTTGATATAAATATTTTTTATGGCAGTTTATTCTTCAGATTAAATTATTTGCGAATTCTAACATGGGCACGATCTCAGCGTACTTTGTATTGATTAAGCGTTATGATAAAATTAGTGTAAACCTACCTCGTCAGATCCTAAAATTAGATATATTAATACGTAGCATGCGACGGTGGACTTGAAGTGTTTGGATCTCAGTTGGCCGGCAAATTTTGACTAAGCAATATTTATTTTACTTTATTATGAGCCTAACTTTGATGAAGTCCATCAATCTCAAATCTAAAAACACTCAAGTTCTTTGTTGGTACATTTTCTTTGTCCTTTCTTTTTCTTTCCTGGTACTTGGCGTACCTTTTCTTCATTCCTTCGTTCCACAAATTTAAACCTTTTAATATTTTGTTTAGAAAAATTCCAATGGTTATATATTTTTTAAATTAATTATAAAATGAACTAACTACTCGAATATACACTTTCAGATCCAAATCGAAAAATGAAAATTTGTTGATGATATACATATATATATACATATATATATATATATATATATATATATATATATATATATATATATATATATATATATAGTAAAGGAGTTAAATTAGCTCCAAATTCATTAAAACCAAAAAAAGGGGTACAAAACTTAGAGGAATCCCTCACCAAAACACCCTGCTAACAAGAAAGAAACCAAATGAAAGGGATGGCCAATAGGTCTCCCTTCCAAAAAAAATCTAAAAGGAGTCACATGTTTGCTGATTAGAATCTGCTTAAAATGTAGCTCATTTTTTGTCAGCCAATTGGCTGGTTTGTTGCTCTCCCTATGAGTATGAGAATAAATAATACTGATACCCAATCTCATGCTAAGAATAAGATTAGCCCAATACACTAAATTCCAAGGGCAATCCATCAAGCCAGTTAGAACATTGATCAATGTCAGAGAATCAGATTCAACAAGGATATGCCCATAACCACACCTCCTAGCAATAAAGATGGCCCAGTAAACAGCTTGAGTTTCAACCTCCAATGGATCCAATGCCCAAACAGGAGATTGGAAGAAAAGCAAGCTATTAACATTGGAATCTCTAAAGATCCCCCCAATGCTAGCATGAGGGGCCAAAAAGCTGCCATCAGTATTCACTTTAACCCAACCAGCTGGAGGGGACTTCCAAAGGATCAGATAAAATTTGGAAACCTTAGGTGTATAGTGAACTGGTTGAGAGAAGATATCAGAGAATTTCTTATACTTAGAAAGCTTATGAAGGTACACTAATTAGTTATTAGCAATCCTAGTAGCATCCATACTATCTTCCTTAAACTTGTTTTCTAGCCATCCACACAAACCAAGCAATAACAAAAGGCACAGGGAATAATTGATGATCCAGCCAGTTTTTCCAGCACTGAAAGAAATTACCCCAAGACAGCTGTAAGGTAGAGATCTTCAACCTGAGAAAAATGCACCTCCAGACCCTTTGAATAAATGCACATTTGAAGAATAGATGATTCAGTGACACTTCCTCATTTCTGTAGGACACCCAATAGGTAGTACCCTTACACCCTTTCAATTTCAGGATGTCATTAGTTGGGAGTAGCTTGCAGAGTAATCTCCAGCAGAAGAAAGACATTGAAGGGGATAGAAATTTACTCCATACTCTGGATCCCCAGCTGACTTCTTATAAAGGATGTAAGTATTGGAGATGAAAGACGACAGGGTTTCAGACTGGCTCTTCTTAACAATAATTCTGTCTTTCTTTGATGGGCCAGTTGGGATCTTCATAATTTTGGTGAGCTGAGTTGAATCTAAATTGTTCTGTCGAGCCTGTAAGTTCCATCCATCATCATACCAGAAATCATCCACCTGAAGAGACTCTTCAGCATTGTGAGAGGAATTATGGGCCAGCTTGTCTTCTAGTGTCCAGTTGTCAAGCCAAAAATTAATCTTTCCTTCCCCCAATTCCCAGATGAAGAGGTTTTCAGCCATAGTCTTGACTTTCAACATATTAGTCTAATTTCTTGAGTCCCCAACTTTACTTGAAACTAGAGAGGGAAGATGGTCAGTGCAGTAGTTTCCCTTCACAAATTTGGCCCATAATGAGGACTGTGCTCTGAACATGATCCATAATTTACTAAAATTAGTTTGTTTAATTTCCCGGAAGCTTTTGAATCCCAAGCCACCTGCTCTGGTAGCTTTACATACCTTCTTCCAATTAACCCAGTGAACTTGCTTCCTCTGACCAGCCCATAGGAATCTATTGAAAGTCCTCTCCAGAGTAATATGAATAGATTTTTTCATCATTGTCATATGAGATACATAAGATGGGAGGCAGCCAATACACTTCTTAAAAGTGTGATTCTACCCTCACTGAATAAAAAAGAATTTGCCCAGTAATTAAGCTTATCCTGGATCTTTACCACAATATCATCAAATTGGATTTGCTTAGTTCTACCTTTCAGAAAATAAGCCCCCAGATAATTCAAAGGAAGGTTACTAGTGTAGAAACCAGTAAGCTCAATAATCTAGTGTATAATAGTAGCTTTAACTCTTTGGTTGAAGACTGATATACGTTTTTGTGAATTAAAATGCATATTAGAGCATGACTAAAATTTATCTAAGCATTGATAAATTGTTTAACAGTAGGCTTAGAAACTTTAGTAAATAATATAACATCATCAGCATAGGCCAAGTTATTGATAACAATGTCAGACTTGTGATTATACAAAATATGGGTAGAGTTGGAAAAAAGCTAATTGAGCAGCCTAGCTAAGTTATTTAAGGAAAGAATAAAGATAGTGGGCACCTTATTTGATACCTCTTGAAGCACTGAAGAAGCCATGAGAAATCCCATTAATGAAAACCGAATGGTAGTTATTTGACAACCATCTATTGATAAGAGAAATGAATTGAGAGGAAAATCCTGGTATCATAAGCCTTTTTTATATCCAGTTTGAAGATCACATTACCACCTCTAGACTATTTATCCAAGTATAAAACCAAATCCTGAGCCAATAAGACATTTTCCACAATGCTTCTGCCTTTAATAAATGCTGATTGATTCTCATTTATTAGTTGGGGGAGATGATGTTGAATTTTATTTTCTAAAACATTACTAATGATCTTAGACATCACATTAGTGAGGTTTATAGGTTTGAAGTGTTTCCATTTATGATTAGAATTGTCTTTGGTAGTCAAAGTGATGGTAGAACATTTGAAGTAGTTAGGAAGATCCTCCCCCGTGAAGAAGCTCTGAACAACATCAAGAACATCAGGCTTAATAATTTTCCAGACATTTTTATAGAAATCAGCAGTAAATCCATCTGAGCCAGCCACTTTTAAACTGTCAATAGAAGCTAAAGCAGACCAAATTTCCTTCTCTTTAGAGATAAAAGCAAGATCAAGGTTTCTGGTGTACTCCACATCCTGACAGAAAAGATTCCTCTAAACTGATGTTCTGAGGTTATGCAAACAAATTACTAAAATAACTTACTGCAATTGAAGCAATGGACTCAGCAGAATTAAGCCAGACTCCTGATAGTGTTACATTTCCTCCTGTAGTTGATACAAGCATGAAAATATTTGGAATTTCTATCCCCCAAACAGAACCTAGCTTTCGCAGTTTTTTGGGCTTAAAACTCCTCCTGCATGGATATAACATTCACCAGCACTTCATTAGCCACTAAAAGGTCTAAAAAAAAGTCAAGATTAGTTTCCAATCAAGCCTCCAACTGAGACACATATCTTTCATCTTTCTGAACCTTCACATTAATGTCACCAAACACAATCCAATTCCATTGAGAGAGGTGTTCACAAGGAATTGAGAAAACCACTTTCATAATTTTCCTAAACTTATTTAATTTAATATAAATATTTTTGTACAAAAATACAACTTTCCTTATAAAATTAACTTTAATGCTCAAACTTAATCAAATAAATTTCATATTTTTACAGTGAGTCCACATGATTTTTTTACACAATGTGGAATAAATTTTATTAATTTTTATTTATATTTAATTTAAATAAATTAATACAAGATATTGACATTTAATTAATTATAGAAATGTGCAAAATTATTCAGGCTATCATGATATTTTCCCTAAGCTCCCTTAACCACAAAAAACTACTAAAATTTATCTCATAATTTTCCAAGTGATATTTTAATTTATATAATTAATTTAAACTAAAATAACCATAAGGAACAAACCCTAAAAATTAGGGTAAGAAGCACAGTGATGCTCTCTTACTTAGAAAAATCAAAGAACATCTCCTATGTCATCAGGAACAAACCCTAAATTTTTTTTTCCATGATGAGCAATATTTAATCATAATGAAATAAAATATCATATGGAGTATTTAATTAATTAAAATCATATTATCACCAAATAATTTTTATTTTTTGTCTACATTATTTTTCTCTGTTCGCTGAGCAAGGGGGTATTTATATTTTATTTTTATGATTTTTCTACTTAAAGTTATGAATTTTCGAAGATCTTGCATGTAAATAAATAAGAAAATTCCAAATTTTTTTACTTATCCAACTCTACCTACGATGGCTCCAAACGACCACGCGGCGCTCCGCTAGTCGACCTCGCTTTCTGACTTAACTCCCATATGTCCCGCTATTCTATTTTATCCATCCTCTTGACACAATCCAGAGCATCCTTTTGATACACATGGAAACAGACGACATTCGTTCATCACCCTCAATCTCCCTAACCCGAGAGCCGTTCAACTTCAAACCTTAAGATCTCTCTTGATACACAACCAAATGACATGTGGTTTATTCCTACACCTTCATCTACTCAAGAAAAACCTATCTATATGGTTGATCGAGCATTAAATCTAGTATATATGGATGGAGAATCAAATTAAGCTTGATTTGAGGAGAGAGTTCAATACCTTTGTCTAGGAGAGGAGGCCTCAATCAGATGGCTAGAGAAGCTTCAAGGATTCCAATGAGCCTTCAGATGAGCTTTTGGGCTATGGTTACATATCTAGATATGATTTTGATCAAAGCTGATTGCAAGTGTTGGTCTAGAGCTAGGTTATAGGCTCTCTGTAACGGGACATTTGTGAGGGATCAACTCCTCTCACTCTATGGATGGTGTGTGCATAATTAATTGAACTTTGGTTGACTGTGGAGATTTAGGGAAATCTGTCCTAGTCTTAGGGCGAATTTTAGTTATGAAATTGGCTCTGAATGGTGTCTGAGAGCAGGGGGGTTGCACTTCGGAAGGTTTGAAGAAGCTCTGGTGAGATTTTGGCAGAGTATCCCCAAAGTTTTTGGCACTCTTGCCTTCGTCCGTGGAGGGCTCAATTTATAGCCATGGCTGTCTGGTGGAGCTCAGATCTTGATAGTGGTTGCATAAACTTGCTGAGGTGGAGGGAAGAAAAGTTCTAATGGACAATAGGACTTAGCCAACTCAAAGAGGTTTAATTTTGGGTTTTGGCCCCTTGAGACTCCCTTGAGCTGGCTATTTCTAGTGGCTGAGCTGATGACTGGCTGGGGTTAAGTCATTTCTAGGCTTAGGGAGGGCTGCGGGTGGCTAATGATGGTTAATTCCTAATGGCAAGTGATGATGGCCAAGTTATTTAAGTTTAGGCCAAAAATGGGTTGAAATCACTTAAATCAAGGATCCATTGATCCATAGCTCATGTAGGGTTGGTTAAGTTGGTCTAGCGTTGTTACTAGAGTCCACATGGTGGTTTTAGTGGACTTCTTTTGATCAATTTGGCTTGGTTTGGTTAACTTTGGTACATGGGTTCAATTTTGGGGAATTTGGCTTGAAGTTGGGTTTAGGTTGGGCTAGTCATGAAACTGTACTCAATTGATTGATCAAAATTGTTTAGATGATTTCCACAATGAGTTTATAAAAGATCTGGAGTGATTTTCATCTGATTTGGAGGTTCAATTTGAAGGATTTTGGTTCATGATCAATTTTGCGGGTGTTGGGTAAAACTTGGGTTTGAGTTGGGCTAAAGTTTGGCTATGGGCCAACTGCTGGATCAATTTGATGTGAGCTAATTTCATGAAGTGTTTTGGATATCAATTGGGTGAAAATTTTGGGGTTATGGAGTTCAATTTTGTGGAATTTGGGGACATGGCCAATTTGGGGCAAAATTGGGGGTTTGGGTCCAAGTTGATTTTGTGTAAAGTTGAGGCTTAGCCATGGACAATTGAAGGTTCAATATGATATGGGAAAGTGTTTTAAAGAGTTTATGATTCAAAATTGGGGCAATTGGATAGATCTAGGGGTTCAATTGAGAGAGATTTTGGTTTGGGGTCAATTCAGGGCTTTTTGACTTGTGTTGAAATTAAATTCAAATGTAAGTCAATTTGGCTTGGATTTGGTATCAAGGTTGGACCTGATGAATTTGAGTTTAGAATTGAAATTTGGTAAGATTGGGATCAAATTAGTGGACATTATGGGTGAATTGGGGTAATTAGGACTTTAAATGCAATTTGAGGCTTTTGGTCAAAATAAGTTAAATTGGTCGAACTGCTCAATGGAGTGGTGCAAATTGATTTTGGGGACATTTTAAGTGATTTTGAAGGATTTGGAACAATTTGAGTTACCAAGGGTATTTTGGTAATTTTGTCCAAATGAGAGTTATTTTGGTAATTTTGAATATTTTCGGGGTGATTTGGTCAATTTGGGTGGTTTCAAATGGCTTGGGATGATTTTTGAATAAATTTAGGTATTTTGGCTAATTTCGGGAATTTTGGTCAAAATTAGGGTTTCAAGGGTAATTTGGTAATTTGGGTAGATTTGAGGGCAAAACGCTAAGTTGGGTATTTTGGTAAAATTGTGGTGTCAATCACCCTACATGAGCCATGGACCAATAGAATTCCCTACCTTTGGTCCTTCATGTACTGGTCCTAGCTAAACCCTAGCCTAGAGCTATGGGGTCCAGGGGACCACCTACATGAGTCTCCCAAAGGGTTAAGGGATCAAAGTTAAGTAGGTTTGTGTTTAAGGTTGTGAGTGGAAGTGTAATGTGAAAGTGTGTGTGTGTGAGACCAACGAAGACCACACCACCAAAAGGTTAAACCTAAGGCCAAACAGTCCTATGGGACTTTCGTTGAGCTCCCCCATATTGACCCCACCTACAAAGTCTAGTGGTTAGGAACAATATGTGGAACTTTAACTTGAGCAAAGAAGATTTTAAAATTTATAATGATGAGGGTTCCTTTCTAGTCCCGTAGGAATAGTTGACAGGTGTACGCTTAAAGTATATAGTGTTTTGAGACACATTTTTAGACTTATTTTTGAGATATTGCGCTTTAATGGAAGGTATTTTTGTGTTTTTCTTTCAAGTACAGGTAAGAAGGTGAAAAATTCTTTAAGGAGTGAAAAAGAATCAAATTTGGAGCAAATATGTGAAAAATGTGCAAAAGTGTTTTGGCGTCTAAGCGCCAGATCTAGCGCTTAAGCACCAGTTAAACAGCGAAGGCCGCACCTAAGAGCCAGAGGCCCCGCGCTTAAGCACTAGTGGCAGTTATTGGATGAGTAAATTCAGTTTCTGCAAATTTTGAAGAGGCTTTTGAGACACCTATTGGCTTAATAGGTGGTTACAACCACCATGGACGAAAACTATTGTGAAAGGATGCATCTCTTGGGGAAATACATCGAATCAAGACACATTTTGAAGAGATAGTAATGCACCTTTTGGAGAATTATAAAAGAAGGAAGATTGAGACTTTGAAAGGGAACCTGAAAGTACTGGGAAAGCTTTGAAAGTTCTAAAATTTGGGAGTTAGTTGGAGAGATTATCAGGCACCACATATTTAGCCTTTTTATTTTAGTTTTATATTGAGAGTGTTGTAAAAGAGAAGAGATTCAAAGGAACTTCAAGAGTTTGGTGGAGGACTTGAGATAAGTTTTAATCTTTTGTTTTAGACTACTTTTGGTTTTAATTGAAACTTCTTGTTGGCTTGAAAATGATTTCTACTTTTAAACTAAAGTGTGGTTTTGTTTTCTCCATTGATTATGAGTAGTTTTTTTTATCTTTCTTATTAAAATGATAAGTAACTAAGTGTTGGATGGAAGTTGTGGAGAGTATTGATCTTTAATGTTGGAAGAAGTTGTGATGATTTAAATCCATGTACTTCATTTACTTCTTGAATTGACTAATCCAGATGTTAAAATTTTTTGTGGGAACATGTAAGAACCTGGCTGATGTTGTCTCAATCAACAATTGGAAATAATCACATGAGATTGTATGAATGAGAATGTAGTTCATATGATTGAGTGCAAATAAATAGGGAAATATTCATTGAAGGGTATAGAGTTAGGAGACTTTAAATTGATAGGTTAAAGCCCCAAACTTGGTTTATTGTTTTAGGTTCCGATACGAGATGTTAGCTCCCAGGTGAAAGGAATCGAGGGAACTCTAGAGTGAGAGCTAGTATCTTTCCTGCCTAGCCGGTCTTCAGAACTACTCAAACTATAAATTAGTCAATGTTATTTATAGCATCTCTTGTAAGGGTAAAGAATATTATTGCTCTTATTTAGTACAACACAATATGCATACTTGCATAACAGAATTCCTATACTTATTACTGATTTATGATAAGGAGAAAGATGCTTTCATATTTAATGCTTTTCTTCTACAAAATCTCAAGTTATCTTTTTAAGTTTGTTCTATTCTTATCAAAATATTAAAATTACCAAAAATATTTAAACTTTCTTTACTGTGAAAATGTCTTTAGTTTAAATAATTATCTTTTTAAAAAAAGAAAGTTTTCCAAAAAAGTGCATATTGCATATCTTCCCTGTGGGTTCAATATTCAAGTCTTAATCATAAAGTCCTATATTACTTGATAACGATACTTATACTTGTGTAGTATCTCAATATATATAAATTAAAAGTTAAATTCTTATTTTTCTTTGAGATCAATTTTTTGGTTTTATTGCAAAATAAGGAAATATAAGTGAAAAATCTAATCAAAATTATTGTTATATTATTGCATATAAGTAGTTTCAGGATCAAGTTTTTGGCGTTGTTGACGGGGAAGTGAAGTGAAAATTGTAAAGTATCTATTGATTTAAAAGCAAATTTCTATTTTTAGAAAGTCTTATTTAAACTTTAAGTTATTGTATTTTATTTTATGTGTGTTTAGTTTTATTTTATGTTAGTGTATGCATAGTTTAGGATCTGAAGGACTAGTGCCCTACGGTTCTGAATTAGAGAGAACTATTAGAAAAATCAGAAAAACAAAAAAAAATAAAAATCTTGAAAACTAAAAAAAAATACAGAAATGACAAAACAAAATGATCAAAATGCTGAAATTCATCAAGAGTTTAGACTTTTAGGAGATTATGTCAGCCCTACTGTAGATGAACTTCATTGTAGTATTCAAAAACCTACTGTAGTGGCTAATGCATTTGATCTTAAACCTACTATTATCCAAATGGTATCAAATAATCAGTTTGGGGGATCACCAATTGAAGATCCAAATTTACTTCTTGCCAATTTTCTAGAATTGTGAGCTACATTTAAATACGATGGTGTATCAGATAATGTCATAAGTCATAGGTTATTTTCTTTCTCACTGAATGATAAAGCTAAGATATGGTTAAATTTGTTAGCACCTGAATCTATCAGAACTTGGGGCGATTTAGCACAAAAATTCCTTGCTAAATATTTTCCACCATAAAAAATAACAAAGCTTATAAATGATACTACATCTTTTAATCAGTTTGAAGGGGAATCTATTTATGAAGCATCAGAAAGATTTAAAGAACTCTTAATAAAGTTTCCACACCATGCTATACCAAATTGGTTAATAATTCAAACTTTTTATAATGGATTAGTTGGATCTTTTAGAATAATTATCGATGTTGTTGTTGGTGGTTCATTGATGTCAAAACCATTTCATGAAGCCTATGCTTTAATTGAAGAAATGGCTAACAATAATTTTAATGGCCTTCTGAGAAAGTGAATCCTAAGAAAGTACCCAATATTCATGAAACTAATGCATTTACTATGTTAGCAAAACAAGTTAATGCAATTTTAAGAAAGTTAGACCAATTTGGAATGAATTTTTCTTGACAATTTCCATGATTGAAGAGAATTCATTAGGCCAAATGATAGATTCTCAAGCATCATTAGAAACTTTGAATGTCATAAATAATAAGCAGAATAACCTATTTTCAAATTATTATAACCCAAGTTGGAAAAACCATCTCAACTTTAACTGGAATAACAATTCGGGCTGTAATAATTAGCAATGGGGGAACAACCAAGTAAACCCATTAGGAGAACAATCAAGGGAATAATAATTATAGATCTACTTATCCTCAAGTTTTCAACAGTAATACACAATTTAAGGAGAAGAAGTTGTCTATAGAAGAAGTGGTCTTACAAATGGGAAATCAATTACAAAGTCATGGAGCTATAATTAGAAATATTGAGAAAAACTTGAGCAAATAACAAATTCATTAAGTAATAGATCACAAAGAAGACTTCCTAGTAATACTGAATCAAATCTAAAAGGCCAGAATAAGAAGAAAGTAAAAGCCGTTCAACTTAGAAGCAAAAGTGAGTTGGAAGGTAGAGTTCAAAAAGAAATTGACATAGAGAGAAGAAGTTGAAGAATCAAAAGAGGACGCTCCAAAAGATTCTGAGAGACCTTTTTCTCTGCTAAAAATTGATTTGGAAAAACCACCACCTCCATTTCCAGAGAGACTTCATCAGCAGAAGTTAGATAAACAATTTTCAAAATTTCCGGAAATATTTAAGAAGCCTAAATTTAATACTCCATTTGCTGAAGCCTTAAAACAAATGCCAATATATGTAAAGTTTATGAAGGATATTCTCAACAGGAAAAAGAAGTTTGAAGATAACGAGACTGTTAAACTTATTGAGGAGTGCAGTGCTATAATTTAGAAAAAGCTTCCTGAAAAGCTTAAAGATCCTGGTAGCTTTATAATTCCATGTGTAATTGGAGACATATTTTATAGGAAAGCTTTATGTGATTCAGGTGCAAGCATTAACCTTATGTCATTATCAATATTCAAAAGATTGAGATTAGGAGAAATAACCTCTACTACTATAACTCTGCAGTTAGCAGATCGTTCGATAACATACCCTAAAGGAGTTATAGAAGATGTCCTAGTGAAACTGGATCAATTTATCTTTCCTTTTGATTTCATTGTGCTAGATATGGAGGAAGAAAAAGAGATACCTATAATTTTGGGGAGACCTTTCCTAGCCACAGGAAGAGCAATGATAGATGTGTAGAAAGGGGAATTAATAATGCAAGTCAATGATCAAACTGTTACTTTCAATATTTCAAGATCAATTAAATATCCTGCAAAAGGTAAAGATGATGAATGTTATAGGATGAATGTCATAAGCTATCTAAGTGAATGACATTTCAAAACAACTTATGAAGAAAAATATGAAGAAAAAGATTTGGAACATCAAGAAGAAGAGGAATTAGATTGATGTGAAGAACTTTTCAAGGAAGATTCAAACTATGTTCTAGAACTTTTTGAAATTTTAGACACAATAGACAAAGATAAATCATTTTATCCATTAATTTAAAAACCTCCAGGACTTGAGTTGAAGTTACTTCCGGAACATTTAAAATATGCCTTTTTAGGAGATTCCTCTACTTGACTAGTTATAATTTCCTCAACATTAACGATGTAAGAAGAAGAAAGGTTGATGAAAATTTTGAAAAATTTTAAGAAAGCCTTTGGATGGATAATTGTTAATATTAAAGGAATCAGTCCTTTAATTTGTATGTATAGAATTCATATGGAAGAGAACTGCAAATCCAGGGCTGATCCTCAAAGGAGACTGAATCTTTTTATGAAAAAAGTTGTTAAGAAAGAAATTTTAAATTTGTTAAATGCTGGAATTATCTACCCAATTTCAGATACTGCATGAGTTAGTCCAATTCACTACTTTCCTAAGAAAGGAGGTGTAACTATAACTGTGAATGAACATAATGAATTAATACCTACTAGACTAGTTACAGGGTGGTGAATAGGCATTGATTATAGAAAATTAAATCTTGCCACTAGGAAAGATCATTTTCCATTACTCTTTCTAGATCAAATGCTGGATAGACTAGCTAGGCATAAATACTTTTATTTTCTGGATGGATATACTGGTTATCACCAAATACAAATATCTCCTAAGGATCAAGATAAAACAAATTTTACTGGTCCTTATGGTACTTTTGCTTTTAGAAGGATGCCCTTTGGTTTATGTAATGCCCCTGCTACATTTTAAAGATGTATGATGGCAATTTTTTGTGATTTAATTGAAAAAGGGATTGAAGTATTCATGGATGATTTTTTAGTGTTTGGAACTTCATTTGACTCATGTTTAGAACATTTATCTAAAGTTCTTAAGCGCTGTGAAGCAACAAATTTAGTCCTTAATTGGAAAAAATGTCAATTTATGGTAGCAGGAGGAATTGTATTAGGTCATCAAATATTAGCAAATGGTATGGGAGTAGATCCTGCTAAAATTCAAGCGATCGCTAATTTACCTTATCCAACAAATGTAAGGGAAATTAGGAGTTTTTTAGGACATATTAGATTCTTTAGGTGATATATTAAAGACTTTTCAAAGATTGCTAAGCCTTTATGCCATTTACTGGAGAAAGATGCAGTTTTTGAATTTGATGAAGAATGCCTAAAAGCTTTTAATTTATTAAAAGAAAAATTAATCACTGCACCAATTATAGTTTCACCAAACTGGGGAAATCCTTTTGAATTAATGTGTGATGCTAGTGATTATGCTATAGTAGTTGTTTTAGGACAAAGATATGATAAAATTTTCAAAGTAATTTAGTGTGCTAGTAAAGCTCTTAATGAAACTCAAATCAATTATACAACAACTATAAAAGAGTTCTTAGTAATAGTATATGCATTTGATAAATTTAGATCATATTTAATTAGAACTCCTTATGTAGTGCATATAGATCATTCTGCCATTAAGTACTTAATGAAAAATAAGGATGCTAAACCTAGACTTATAAGATGGATTCTTCTTTTGCAAGAATTTGATTTTGAAATAATATATTGAAAGGGGACTAAAAATTAAATTGTTGATCATTTATCAAGGCTTGAGTTAGAAAAATCACTCTGTTTTGAAAAAGAAATTAATGAACATTTTTCAGATGAAAAATTGTTCACTATTAATGAGTGGCATGTTCTGTGGTATGCCGACAACGTGAACTTTATTGCTAGAGATATTATACCCTATGGAATGACATACCAACAAAAGAGGAAATTTATTTCTGAAGTTAGGACTTATTTTTTGGATGACCCATTTTTATATGAACAAGGAAATGATCTAATTATTCGATGATGTGTACCATTAGAAGAAACTTACAAATTATCCAAAAGTATCATAATTTTGATTTTAGGGGATATTTTGGTGTTGATAAAACAACATATAAAATTTTACAATCTGGATTTTATTGGCCTACAATTTTTAGAGATGTAAATGCTTATATCAAAACTTGTGATAGATGTCAATGAATAGACAATAATTTTATAAGAAATAAGATGCCCCTCAAATATATGCCAGAAGTTAAAATATTTGATTTTTACGGATTAGATTTCATGGGACCATTTATACCATCTTTCAGAAATTTATATATTATGTTAGTAGTGGATTACGTATCCAAATGGATAGAAGTTGTTGCTTTACCTCGATGTGATGGCCAAAGTGTTGCAAAATTTTGAAAACAAACATATTTTATAGATTTTGGATGTTTAGAGTTATCATTACTGATGGGGAAGTCATTTCAGAAATGTCATAATGGAGAAGTTATTGAAGAAATATCATATAAATCATAGGATTACTACTGCTTATTATCCTCAGACAAGTGGTTTGGTTGAATTATTCAATCGGTAAATTAAAAGAATTATGGAAAAATCTATGAATCCAACAAAAATGGATTGGTCAGTCAAACTTGACCATGCTTTGTGGGCTTATAGGACTGCATACAGAACTTCTATAGGAATGCCCCCATATAGGGTAATATTTGGGAAAGCTTGTCACTTACCAGTTGAACTCGAGCATAAAGCATATTGGGCGATTAAAGAGTTCAATTATAATTTGAAAGATACTGGTGAGAAAAGATTATTGCAATTAATTGAGTTTAAAGACATAAGAAATGAATCTTATGAGAGTGCCAAGATTTATAAAGAAAATATGAAGATGTGGCATGATCAAAGGATTCATACTAAAAATTGTCAGGGCAACAAGTTTTGCTATATAATGCAAGGTTAAGATTAATTTTAGGCAAACTTAAGTCCTAGTGGATGGGCCCATTTGTTGTGATAAAAGTTTATCCTTATGGAGCTGTGGATATTAAAGATCCTAAGTCTGAGAACATATTTAAAGTTAATGGATATAGACTGAAATTTTATTTTATAGGGGATCGACATAAACTTAAAGATGGAATGATGTTGGGTCAACCAGAATAAGCACTGGTTATGTCGGGCTGATGACGTAAAACCAAGCACTTTGTGGGAGGTAACCCAAAGTTATTAGAGTGTTTTTATTTTTGATTGTTGTTTTGTGTGTGATTAAGAAAATTGGGGTAGTTTTTTTGAAACTATTATTTGTTAGCAAAGATTTTAAGACTTTATTTAGTGACCAAGACATGTTAGAATGAGAATTTGGATGTTAAGTTGACTAATGCAAAAATGTGCACTGGCGCTTAAGTGCTAGATCCAACGCTTAAGTGAGACAGTTTAAACACATGTGTGAACTTAAGTTTAGTGTTAGAATTTTTGTGTTAGAAGTTGTTATTTTCAAGTGGTTTAGTGTTTTACTCTTGTTTTTAGTATTTATGACTTCTTATATGTGTTTGATTGTGAAATGATTGTTATGTATTTGTATTTAGAAAAATTTTCTCATCTAAGACCATTTAGAGTGAGAATTAAGTGTTTAAAGGTATTAGTACTTGTTTGTGAGTTAATATAAGTTTGTTTGTGTAAAAACTTGTGATATTTTTAGCTTTGAATTGAAATAGTTATTATAGAGAATTTTTAGAGAGAGGAAGGTTATAGGAAGTTGAAAATAGTCATTTAAGTGCTATGAGACCATTTATGGGAGGTTTACTTAGGAAAATAATGCATTTTATTTTAATTTAAAAGTTTTGAAAATTGTGTAACTGCGCCTAAGCCCCACAACTCACGCTTAACCGCGAGCCATCCTGAGAGACAGACACCTAAATGCCATTTACCCGTGCTTAAGCACCTGTTCACCAAAATCGATTCGTGAGCGGTTAAAAGTGAAATTTCAACCCAAAAATTGCCACTTTTTAATGCCTCCGTAGCCTTCAACCTCTCGAGTTTGGGATTTTTTAGAGCTATGGCACATCTAAAGTGAAGATTTATGTGTGGAATCAAGTGAAATTTGCTAGATCCAAGTTCCTTGAGATAACAGCTTTACTTTTATGCAAAAATTTTGAATTTTCACTAAGTATTTTGAATATATTTGGAGAAATTTGAAAATTCAATCTTCATGGTGAAAAATGAGAAAATGATCTATGGAAATTGCATGGGAAGTGTAGTTTATACTTTGAAAAATTAGTTTAGTAATTTAGACTTGATCTTTGAAGTTATTTTTGGAATTTATAAAATTTGTAAAATGACACAAAGAATGAAGAGGAGCAAAGGAAAGAGCCCTGTCGATTATAGTATATTTGTTAGTTTAAAGGTTCAGGATCGGTACAGTGATGAGTTGCAATCACATAAACTTATTCAAGAGTGGCGTTTAAGGAATCCAGGTGGAGACGCAGAGGATTTGATCGTTCACCGAAAGTGGGAACGATTCTACAGTTTCTCTATTGTGGCGGTTATTTATGTTGTTAGGGAGTTCTATGCAAACCTTTCTAAGGCTGAAGACAATAAAGTCATGATTTGAAAAAAGTTGGTACCTTTTCACCAGAGGTAATCAACTTGTTCTATTATCTGCCACCTGATACGTTATGTTTTATGAAAATTATAATCCGACTGAAGCCGAGTTAGACAAGATTATTTCTTACTTGATTGTTGGAAGAGGATTTTGGAAGATCACTAATGAGAGGAGAGTCAACGTCCCAACTTCAAAGTTATGTGCACCTTCAAAGGTCTGACACTATTTTATTTTTGCTCATCTACTACCAACAAATCATCTCAGTGAATTGACCAGAGAGAGCGCGATGTTAAATTATTGTATCCAGGAAGGAAAGCTCATCAACATAGGAGCTTTGATTTATCAGACTTCATCAATTTTGCCACTGTCATTACTACTTCAGGTTTGGGATTTGCTTCCTTGATCTTGTCTTTGTGTGAGTAGGCTGGAGTTAAATTTGATAGCTGGGAGGAAGTGTTGTTACCTCTAAATCCCATCACTAAGGTGAATGTGAAGACTTATTATGATCATTCCATTTTTTCTGGAGAATAGGATTTTCTAGGTGTTATGGAATGGAGACGTCTGCTGCTTCTACGTATGTTGTTTCTACATCAGACCATCTACCTCACGTGCTTCTACATCTAGAGTTGAGTCTACTTAGACCCAAGATCAATTATTGCAGAGGATGATGGATCATATTAATTTTACTGCTGATAAAGTTTAGAATTTAGAGCGTTTTGAGCATACTGGTAGGTATAGTATGAGAAAGAGCAGTTATGAAGAGAAATTCCACTCATATCTGGAGAACCTATTTAGGGGTGACCCAGGAGTGCAATTTCCTCCATATCCTCAATATCCTAATTATGAGCCTACTAAAAAGTGGTATAGTAGTGATTTAGAAGATGAGGAGTAAAATTGAGAGATTTTTTATGTTTGTAATATGTGTTAGACTATGTGGTTTGGACTTCGAGATTTGTGATGTGTTGTTTATTTTTATGTTGTGGACTATGTGGTGTGGTACTGCTACATTTTCATTTTTGTGATGATATGCACTATGTATTGTGTTTTAGGTTTTTGTATTTTATTGTTATTGTGATGTTTATGTTAGTTAGAAGTTTGTTTTAAAATTCTAGGGTAGTAACTGTTGTGAGTTTTTGTGATTTAGTTAGTTTAGAACTTAACTTAATTCTATGTCTTTTGAAATAATAAAAATCCCGCTAACATATGTCTTAAATATTAAATTTCATAAACTGCTACCCTATATTTTTCTTTTATCATGTTTGTGAGTTGGTTTTTATGTTGAGATTGTGAATTCAAGTTAGTGTGTTAGTTTGCTTTTATGTATGTACCAACTATTTAGAAGTCTATTGAATCTCTACATGTTGAATTAAAATGAAAATATTAGAAAATTTGATCAAAATTAATTTTACTCTTATTTTTAGTTTTGTACTTGTATCATTAGGGTATAAAAATTCCCGCTAGCAATTATTTTAATTTTCATTCCTACTTATATATATTTGATGCTAAACTATTTAATCTGTTAAAAATTTAAGTTTGGGAGGATGAAAAATATTTTTAAAACTTGAATTTTATTTGTTCTCAAATGAACTATAAGTGAATTTGATTTGAAAAGAAAAATTGATCGTGTATATTAAGTTATATTAGGGAACTAAAATTTGATTTTAGAAATGAGTAAGAAAATTTAGTTGAAATTTTGAGTGATGAAGAAAAATTTTAAGTTAAAAGCTTTTAGTGTAGAAAATGATAATATAAGTAACTATCTTTAGTAACAAACATTGTATTTTTGAAGATTTTAGAAATTTAGACTTTTATTTTTAAGACTTAAATTTCTTTTATTAAAAATAATTTTCAAAGCTATTATTATATTTATAAGTAAATGTTTTGTATCAAGACTTTGCTTTAGGAAAGAAAAAGTATAATTCAAAATTATTAAAGGTTTATCCAGATATAGTAACCTTTGCCTAAAAAAAAGAAAAAAGAGAAAGAAAAAGAAAAAAAAAGAAGAAGAAGAAAAAGTGAGGGAGGAGAAGCTTGAGGATTAGTGCCTAATCAAAAATTGTTTCTAGATTTGATCTTTTTAAAGTATAAAAGTTTAGAAAATCTTAAGCTTATAGATATAATATAGTAAGTAAATTATTCTTAATAAAAATTATTAAATAGAGATAATAAAAGAACTAAATTCTAAATTTCGAAGACTTACAATATTTCTGAATTAGATAAGAACTCATATCTTCATCTTTCTTAACAATAAAAATTTCTAAACTTGAAGTTGGTCTCATTAAGTGAATATTTTTTTTCTAAATTGGACTACTTTATTTCTAAATCTAAATTTTAGTAACTCCTAAAGAAACTCATACACATATAATACATATTTAGTTTTTAAATATTGAAGTGTCACTTGACGACAAGTAACATTTTAAGTTTGGGGGATTTTGATATGCCTAAAATATATAGTGTTTTAGACACATTTTTAGACCTATTTTTTAGATATTGAACTTTAATAGAAGATATTTTTGTGTTTTTCTTTTAAGTACATGTAAGAATGTGAAAAATGCTTAAAGGAGTGAAAAAGGAACAAATTTGGAGCAAATAGGTGAAAAATGTGCAAAAGTGTTTTGCCGCCTAAGTGTCAGATCCGGTGCTTAAGCTTCAGTTAAACAGATAAGGCCGCATCTAAATGCCTGAGGCTCTGCGCTTAAGCACCAGTGGCAGTTATTGGATGAGTAAATTTGGTTTTTGTGAATTTTGAAGAGGTTTTTTAGGCACCTATTGGCTTAATAGGCTGTCACAACCATCATGGATGAAAATTATTGCAAAAGGATGCATCTCTCGGGGAAATAAATTGAATTAAGGAACATTTTGAAGAGATACCAAGGCACCGTTTGGAGAATTATAAAAGAAGAAAAATTGAGACTTTGAAAGGGGTCCTGAAATTACTTGGAAAGTTTTGAAAGTTCTAAAATTAGGGAGTTAGTTGGAGAGATTTTCAGGTACCGCATATTTATCTTTTTTATTTTATTTTTATATTGAGAGTGTTGTAAAAGAGAAGAGATTCAAAGGAACTTCAAGAGTTTGGTGGAAGACTTGAGATAAGTTTTTATCTTTTGTTTTAGACTATGTTTGTTTTTAATTGAGACTTGTTGTTGGTTTGAAAATGATCTCTACTTTTAAACTAAAGTGTGGTTTTGTTTTCTCCATGGATTCTGAGTAGTTTTTTTTATCTTTTTTCTTAAAATGATAAGTTATTAAGTTTTGGATGGAAGTTATGGAGAGTATTGATCTTTAATATTGGAAGAAGTTGTGATAATTTAAATCTATGTACTTCATTTACTTCTTGATTTGGCCAATCCATATGTTAAAATTTGTTATGAGAACATGTAAGAACTGGGCTGGTATTGTCTCAATCAACAATTGGAAAGAATCACATGAGGTTGTATGAATGAGAATGTAGTTCATATGATTGAGTGCAAGTAAATAGGGAAATATTCATTGAAGGGTGTAGTGTTAGAGGACTTTAAAGTGACAGGTTAAAGCTCCAAACTTGGTTTATTGTTTTAGGTTCTGATATGAGATGTTAGCCTCCAGGTGAAGGGAATCGAGGGAACTCTAGAGTGAGAGCTAGTATCTTTCCTGCCTAGCCGGTCTTCAAAACTATTCAAACTTTAAATTGGCCAATGTTCCTTATAGCATCTCCAATAAGGGTAAAGAATATTATTGCTCCTGTTTCCTATTTGACATAACACAATATGTATACTTCCACAATAAAATTCCTATACTAATTAATGATTCATGATAAGGAGAAAGATATTTCATATTTAGTGCTTTTCTTCTATAAAAACTCAAGTTATCTTTTTAATTTTGTTCTAATTTTGTCAAAATATTAAAACTACTACTAATATTTAAATTTTCTTTACTGTGAAAACATTTTCGGTTTAAATAATTGTCTTTTTAAAAATAGAAAGTTTTCCAAAAATGTGCATATTGCATATCTTCCCTGTGGGTTTGATATTCAAGTCTTAATTAAAAAGTTTTATATTTCTTAATAACGATACGTATACTTGCGTAGTATCCCAATACATATAAATTAAATGTTAAATTCTTATTTTTCTTCAAGATTAAGTTTTTGGTTTTGTTGTGAAATAAGGAAATATAAGTAAAAAATATAATCAGAATTATTATTATACTGTTGCATATAAGCAGTTTCGAGATGAACAGGAAAGTCATATGGCTAGACCTTAGGCTATTAAAGAAGAAAGTCTAGACCTTAACCAAAACTGAGGTCAAAATATGGACCCCCAATAAGTGTGGTTTGTCAGGCAAGCACACCGCACGTATTGGCGTTGATCGAAGTGATTAAAAAAACCCAAATAGATGTATAAGCCAACATACTTAGAAAAAAGTGTAGAAATGAGTGACAGTTGTTTCCGTTGGGGAATTAGCAAGTGAAAATTTAATTGAAACCAAGGATTTGGAGATCTCGCTATGGATTAAAGGGAAATGAATTTTGAAAATGACCTTCGGGAAAAGAAAATGACGGTCACTGTGAAGATTCCATTTCAATTTGATGCTAGAAAACTTTGATTTTTATTTCAAAATTCAATAATTTTAGAGAATGAGAATCAGAATTTAGGTACTGACCCTGAAATGGCAATTGAAATTTGGGTATCAATCCCGGAATGAGAATCAAGAGTCATACCCCGGTCTTAAAACTGATTTTAAAAGATGAGAATATGATGCCATCCCCCATTTAAGGTGGTCTTATACCTATCTCGAGAAAAATTAGTTAGATAATCAAAAGCCATACCCCATTTAAGGTGGCCTTTTAACTGTTCTCAAAAGATGAGAATAAGATATCATACCCCATTTAAGGTGGTCTTATACCTATCTCAAAGAAAAATGGGTTGAGAATCAGATGCTATACTCAATTAAAAGTGGCCATATAAATGATCTCAGAAGATGAGAATAAGATGTAATACCCCATTTAAGGTGGTCTTATACTCATTTCGAAGGACATTGGGTAGATAATCAGATGTCATACCTCATTTAAAATGAACTTAAAATCGATCTCAGAAGATGAGAATAGGATGTCATACCCCATTTAAGGTGGTCTTATACCTATCTTGGAGAAAATTGGGTAGAGAATCAGATGTCATACCACATTTAAGGTGGTCTAATAATCAATCTCAAAAGATGAGAATAGGAAGTCATACCCCATTTAAGGTGGTCTTATACCTATCTCAAGGAAAATTAAATAGAGAATCGAATGTCATACCCCATTTAAGGTGGCCTTATAATCAATCTCAGAAGATGAGAATAGGATGTCATACCCCATTTAAGGTGGTCCTATACCTATCTCGATGGAAATTGGGTAGAGAATTAGATGTCATACCTCATTTAAGGCGGCCTTAAAATCGGTCTCAAAAGATGAGATAGGATGCAATATCCCATTTATGGTGGTTTTTTAACTGATCTCAAAAATAATTGGGTAGAGATTCAGATGCAATACCCCATTTAATGTGACCTTATAACCAATCTCAAAAGGATGAGAATGGGATGCCTTACCCCATTTAAAGTGGTCTTAAACCTATCTCAAAGAAAATTGGGTAGAGAATTGGATACCATTCTCCATTTAAGCCTTATAACCAATCTCAGAATGAGAATAGAATGTCATACCCCATTTAAGGTGGTCTTAAACCTTTCTCAAAGAAAATTGGGTTGAGAATCAGATGTCATACTGTTGAGCTCACTTTCGGTTGAGATTTAGTTTTTCGTCTTTAGTAGCCTAAGGTCTAGCCATAGGATTTTCTTGTTGACTATTTCTAGAAAACTAGAAAAGGACCCCTCGCCATTAGAAACTCTATAAAATTCTTTTCTCAACTTGAAGTTCCACATATTGGTCCTAAACTCTAGCACTTAGAAGGTGAGGTCAATATGGGGGAGCTCAAGGTGAATCCCCATAAGGCTACTTGGCCTTAGGATTGACCCTAGAAGTTGTTCTGGAGTTAGTTCACTCACTTTCACTCTCATTCACTCAAAACCCTAAACCCAGACTTGTTAAATTTCATCCCTTGATCTTTTGGGAGACTCATGTAGATGGTCCCCTAGATCCTCTAGCCCTAGGCTAGGATTCCATTGGTCCATAGCTCACATATGGTGGTTGGCTTCCCAATTCTACCAAAAAATACCCAACTTGGCTTATTGCCCCTAAATCCACCAAAATTACCTAAATGCCCTTGAAACCTTAAATTTGGCCAAAATCCTCAAATTCATCCAACATACCCAAATTGTTCAAAAATCCTCTCAAACCATTTGAAAGTATCCAAATTGCCCAAGATCTCCCAAAAATTCCAAAATTACCAAAATACACCCAAATTTGCCAATATTACAAAAATACCCTTGGCACCCCAAATCTTCCCAAAATCACTCAAAATGTCTCCAAACTAATTTGGACCCTTCAATTGAACCCAATTTGGCCAATTTGACCATTTTGACCAAAACCCCCAAATTTTCTTTTAGGGCCCAATTTCTCCAAATTTACCTCAAATGTTCATCAATTTGAGACCAATGTTCTTCAATTTCGATTCTAAACTTAAATTAACCTTTCATATGACCAATTTAAACCAATCCAAGCCTAGTTGGCCCATATTTTGAGCTCAATTTTGATCTAAGTCAAAACCCCAATTTTGGCCCTATGACTTAATTCCACCAAATTGAACCCCATAGTCAACTCAATTTTCCTCAATTTGAATCATAAACTCTTCATAACAATCCTACACATCAAAATTGACCTTCAATTGGCCTTGATAAACCCTTAATTTTATTTAATTTTTTCCTCAAATCCAAAATTTCCCAAATTTCCCCCAAATTGGCCATGTCCCCAAATACCACCAAATTGATTACCCTAACCACAAAATTGACACCAGATTTATGTTGAAAAATCTTCATTATGTTCCTATAGGCCATTCACAATAATTGATTTGGACTTAGCCCAAGCCTAGCCCAATCTACAACATACCCAAATTGACCAAAATCCTAAAATTGAACCCCCAATGGAACTAAAATTAATTTCAATCTTGCACCAAAAACCTTTTTTACAATCATATACACAATGTTGATTAATTAATTGGGCTTAAATTCCTGGCTAGCCTAACCCAAACCTGACCTTTGGTCATTTGGACCCACATTGGACCCATACACCAAAATTATCCTAGCCACCCTAAAACTACCAAATTTATGACTCCACAGCCACTGAACACACTCCATGGACCAGGATAAACACTCTTAGACCATCAATGGTGAGCTATGGACCATTAGATCCCTAAATTAAGGGATTCATGCCCATTTATGGGCCTTAAACAAAAATCCTCCCACTAGCTCACCTGACCTCTTAGCCACCTTCCCTAAACCTGTCGATCGGGCTAGTCACCGGAGCACCTCAAAACCGAGGGCCACCATCCCTAAATCAAACCCAATCTCAATCTTGAAGGCCAGCTCACCCTAATTAATCCATAGAGCTTCTCAGCTCACCACCTCAGCACGCTTTTACACCCAAAGCCATGCCCTGAGCTCCCCTCTCTAGCCATGGCTATAAAATGGCATCTTCACGGCCAAAAGTAGGGTGCTGAAATTTTTTTAAGAAGAGCCTGCCCAACTGGTCCCATAGTCTCTTTAAGACCTCCTCAGTGCTAATGAACCACCTCCTTGCCCTAATTTCCATCACCAGAGCTCAAATTTTTAGCTCAATTACGGCAAAAAATAGGACAAGTTTGGACACACCTCCACAGTGCACCAAATCTCAATTAAACTTGCCCACATCTTCACCATAGTGAAAGAAGACAAAGCCGCATCAAAACCTCCTCACAGAGAGCCTCTACCTTAGACTTTGATCAACACCCAAATTTTGTCTTGACTAGATTTGGGTCTAGGCATTTCACCACAGCAAGAGGCTTCATCCCTAGCCTCTTTGGACCTTCATGAACATGTCAAGCACCTCTGATTGAAGCTTCACTTCTCAGAGTAAAGGTATTGAATTCCCTCTCTTCCTGAGCCTATTTTGACTCTCCATGTGATTAGGGTTAATTTAATGAGTTCTTTACCTTATGGATATGTTCGTCTCACTTAGATGGGTCTATAAGATCAAACCCAAACGAGTTTGGTTGAGAAATGAGTGAGATCTTAAGGTTTAGGGTTAACCGTCACGGGTTCACACTAGGTGGGGACGGAGAAGCAGATTTGTTGGATGGTGTGTGTATCAGACGAACGGCTAGGATCGTGTTCGAAGGGAGCTTGATAAATAAAGCGTGGGTCGAGTCAGCGGCTAAGAGGATTGTGGCATCCAACCAGAACGTGCTACGCAAGTCTTTGGGGCCGTCGCATGATGTCGTGGCACCGCATGTTTAAGTAGGAAAACAGGGATTTAATTATTTCAAAAACAGTCCCCTACCTTCAAAAATCCATATCTTGGTGTAGAAAAATCATAAAATTAAAATAAAAATATCATAGTGCTCAGTGAATAGAGGAGAACAATGTGGAAAAGGTTTGAAATTTATTTGATGTATAATTTATTTTAATTAATTAAATATTTTTGTATGTTTTTTTTATTCTCCATGTATTCAACTATTTCACCATGGCTTGATATTTTGGCATATTATTGCCTCTATCATGGAGGATATGCCCTAATTTTTCCAAAGTCAAAGAAGACCCCTAGACAGAGATCCATATTTTTCAAGTTTATGCATCTGATTTGGAAACTTAGTTATAATAATTAGCATGCTGTTTAGGAAAATCTAATAAAATTTTGGTAGGTTCACTATAAACAAAGAACCGTAGGAAAAATTTGTCATGAGCTAAGTCATTAAGAACACACCTAATTTTCATAAAACCCTAAAATAAAATGGAAATTAATTTTGAAAAAATAAACATCTAAATGATTTGCTTTTAATTCTCCACTGTAACTTAAATTTCGGAGAACTCCTCATAAAAATTTCAAAACATATGGAGCACATTTGATAACCTAATTTGATTTTCTAAGTTAAAAGACATTTTTAACACTTAAAATAATCATAATAATTAAAATACAACTAAAAAATTTATGAAATTGGTTTTGGGAGCTCTCTGTGATCAGATAAATTTTCTAGAAACAAATTGTAATTGAAGTTAAAATTTCATTTCTAAGCATATTTTAAATATGTAAATAATTAAAAAAATAATAATAATAAAAAATTAATAAAATTCATGGAAATGCTCTAAATAATTTCCTAAGCCTTTAGGAGTAATTGGAATATTTTTTTCTTAATTTTCTAAGTGAATATATTTAATTTTAAAGCTTAAAATAAATTTTAAAGGCTAAATAAGGATTTTCCTTAATTTTTCACTAAAATAATTCTAATAATTCAAGGAAAAATCATAAAAATATGAAATTTAATTCTCTAGGTTCTTTGACCTCAGAGAGATTTTATAAAAATTCAAAACTTAATTTTCCACATTTAAAATATTTTATAATTAATTAATATTTTAGAGCTTAAAATAATTATGATAATTCAGATAAAACTCAAAAAAATCATGAAATTTGGTCTAAGTGGTTCTCTAATCTAATTCTACCTCCAGTATAAATTTCAAGTGATTAGGCTTTAACTTGGTCAAGTTATTGAATTTTCTTTGAAAAATCTTATTTTTTCATGTAAAAAATTAAATAAATTAAATTAAATTTAAAAAATACATTTTATCCTCTGGTGTCTTAATTGACCCATGAGTGAGGTAGGATAAAAAGACAAAGTCATTTGAAATAAATTTAATGAATTAAGAAGTGATAGAGCCTTAGGGGCAAAGGTATAATTTTGGAAATTTGGTATTAATTAATATTTATGCTTAATTCTAGAAAGGAAAATGGGCAATCTTTGATCTTAATTAACATATTTAGATGATTGAAACGTATGGAATTAATTGGTAGAAACCAATTTCACTTTTCTTAATTAAAGGATAAATTTACAATTTCCTAAATCATTAAAATTTGGAGGTTTATTAAATTAACTGATGCTAGACTTAGGGGTATGATTTGGATGTTAATAACTCACTAATTTAATGCTGTTATTTTCTGTTCAAATGACATTCAAATTTTTTGATGATGAATTACTATCACTTAAAATTCAATTTCTTTCAAAAATTAATAATGTATCCACCATGGTCTTAACGGCTTAGTAGTGACCTAGGCTAAATCAAATTAAGGTAAATGAGGATTAGAAAAGTAAATGTAACTAGAAATCAAACACCTTTGAAGAAAAAAACACTACAAGCCCAAGTTAGAGCAAAAATTGGCTAAGTGTCTTAATAGCATTAACTTGCCCCTTTTAAGGGTTTTCACCCACATAATTCTCAGATTAAATGACAAATGATAATCACTCTAGTCTCTAGTCTTAGGGATAATTGAAACATCAATTTTCACTAAACACTAGAGGTATTTATAGGATGAATTATTAAGCAACATAATAAGTTTAAATGAGCTCGAGACTTTTCACCAGGCAGTGAGAGAGAAATATGGACCTACTTCTTCCTGTTAACTTTTTGGATACTTTGGAGGTCTACTAAACTTAGTACGTTTTACTTAATGAAAACATCCTTAAATGAGTTAATAGGGGCTCGCCAAGATATGGTTTTGGATTTGGTAGATCACTGGAACCTTATCTTCTCGCTCTACATAAAATGCTTTTAATATATAAATGTTCTCACATGCATTTTGATTTTCAATTAAAAATGATGGGAAGACCATCCAGGTATGTTTTCATTGTGATTTACTTGCATTTTTTTAGGTTTCTTATACTTTATTTTCCAGCACATTACTGTACTTACTCACCTGCATGTATAAATAAAAACACAAACCTGCATATTAAACAATGATGTCACCCTACATGAAAACCAAAACTGCTAGGATAATCGTCAACCAAAACTAAAATCAACTAAGATAAAATTCACTGCCACAACATTCAAAATATAAGATAACTCAAAATTTTATCACAAACATCACAAAACAACAATTGTAACTAAAATAAGACGTCTCTATTGGAGGATTGAGAATCCCTCAAAGGAGGTAACCTACAGTTGCTAACAAGGCTTCCCACAATCGAAATGAAAGTGTGAAACTCATTAAGTTGAGTTTAGTAAATTCATTTGGACGAAGTGAATCCAATAGAAAATAGTGGTATCAAAACGAGGGAACCGTAGGATTCTAATTGGGACATCTGATTTGATATGCCCTAATCAACTTTAATATGCACCCTTAACATTTAAGGAACTTCAACCATAGGGACATCTGATTTGACATCATAACTTGACAAACTAGAAAACATGAATTGCCACGACGAGGAGCTTGAAGCTCGCACTTTGAGCAGCACAACCATCTTCAACAGCAAGACGAGCTACAACAACATATCCTTATTTAGAATTAAGAAACTAAACCATAGTACTTCAAGGTAGTTTGCACATGCAACATAAATCCTCACCTTATCTTCAAGCCTTTGTATAACTATGTTGTACAATATAAGCCCTAACTCGTCTTAGAATTCTGAGGTTGTCGTTCACCACAACCTAAATCATCACATCTTCCAAGCTATTTGCGTGATCGTTTCACACAAATATAAGCCCTAAATAAATAAAATTAGCATGGTGAAACATTTAAATAATTTCTCCTCAAAACTAAAGCCAAAAAATAGGATAGACTAGGAATTCACTAAGGTTTTTCTCCGGATCTATGACATCCCCTAGTTCTTCCTTTAGATTCTATAATAAAATGTTCCAAATTTGAGTCATTCTCATTTCACACCTCTTTCTCCGATTTCGTTGAAATTCCTATCATTTTGACCTCTTTGAAGATAATATTTCCTGATTTTATCGAGAGTTTTCTTAAGTGAATTCGGTCATTTAAGATGTAATTAATTATAGGGGCTTGCCCTTACAGGAAGCTTGTCCAAAACCAGCTTAAAATAAACCCTATTTAATTTTTCATATTAAATAGGGGAATTTGTCAACAAATAAAATAGTTTTGCAGACCAAATGCATGTCATATATTTCTTAGTTTATTTATTCGAGCCTCATCCTCAAGTCTTATGTTTATTTTTTAGGATAGTTACAAGGTTTAAGGTATAGTGCTCTTTCATTTAAATTGTTAGAAGTATGGGGTCAGTTTGATTTCATATTTTTCTAAAACTTGTATATATATATATATATATATATATATATATATATATATATATATATATATATATATATATATATATATATATATATATATATATATANGACGGGTTTTAATTCTAGTGGTTGAAAGCTTACAACGGGCAACTCCTCCAACCCAAAAATAGTGCCGACACATACCCCATTGAAGGTGGTCTTATATCCAATCTCAGAAGATGAGAATAGGATGTCATACCCCATTTAAGTTGGTCTTATAAATATCTCGGAGAAAATTAGGTAGAGAATTGGATGACATACCCATTTAAGGTGGTCTTATAACCGATCTGAAAAGATGAGAATAAAATGTCATACTCCATTTAGGTGGCCTCATACCTATCTCGAAGAAAATTGAGAATGAGAATGTCAGCACTGATCTGAAGGACACTATGAGAAAAGTGTAAAGAATTTGTGGTGTTGAACTCATAGATATAGGTAATGTGAAGATTAACATTGGTGAGGAAAATATTGTAGGATTTTGTGCAGAGTGTGAAACTCCATGAAGCTTGTGACAAATTGGTGTAGACAAAGACACTTGTGCTACGAAAACGAAGAGTGAGAAACCTCAATGTAAAAAGAAACAAACTTATCAAATTTATAATTTTCTTTTCTTATTGTCTTTATCACATTTAATTATCAAAGTATATTTTTCAAAATTTAATTTTTATTGGCTGAGTTATTTTTCAAAAAACTTCATCTAAATTTTATTATCAGATTCTTGTTGTATTGTTCTTTGTTCGATATAATTTAGAACCAATGTGTGGTTCTGCGGCTTTTTATCAATCGCAAAAAAGGGCAATTTAACAAATTCATTGAAATATGGAAGAAATTTCATTAATCTTCTTCAAATATGTATTACATGTTAAATGCACACTAAAGCATCAAAAGATATCATGTTGAATATATCTGAAACATCAAATGCTAAGTACATATCATATACTGAACACATCCGATGCATTTCATATCATATCTACTTTTCTGACGCAATACAAAAAGTGTCAAGATCCATCTATCTGTTTGTCTTTTGTGGCGAGCTCTTGATAAAGATGACGTACTAAGCCAAATTCCAAGACAAGAATTCTTTTCACGTGTACTTAGAGGTATAACCTTCTCATAGTTTGTACGGTGCAGCTCTTCCAATTCTTAGTCCGCACAGAATTCATATGGTACTTTATTAACATCCATTCTTTTGAACATCACAGGAACTTTTCAATGTCGTGGATGCAGTGCTTTGCCAGATTTTCTCATTCTCCTTTAGAATTAGTACTGAACCCACTGACAATGGAATCTCGATGGATACTTTGAATTCTCTAGAGACAACAATATCGATTACTTTTCCAAACAAAATTTTACTCTTGCTCATGAAGGACACCGTGCAGAAGAGCCTTACAAAATCATGGTGATCGATATACAGAGGAAAACAATCTCTTTCATCATAAATATTGATTATGCAGCTATTTAGGATGCAGTCTGCTAGTAGTATGCTCCACCTGACCATTTTTTTAATCATTCTTTTTATCTTAGAAGACAGAGGATCTACCTCATCGTAGCTCAGGATACCTTGGGGGTTCCCTAGCATATCTTCGACAAAGTTGTTACAACTGCCACATTGAATGCTTATCCTGCCTTTCTCGCACATCCATTTTCACAGCTCTGAGTAGGTCTTTTTTGTTAACAAAATGGCTCATCCTTTGTCTTTCAAGTCGAATACACAGTCGAGAATTTTTCTTTCATCATTTTTGGAGAAAACTCCTGTATGCAGCTCTAGGCCTTCCAAAATGTTGACAAATTTCCCTTGGATTTCTTCATAAAATTCAAATTCTCTTTTCTTAAATTTGTTCATTCCTTCTAATTTTGCCTTAGGAATCCCTTGTGATCATTCGGGTCGCTCACTCATTTCAATATCTACAGGAAACCATGTCTGACTTGGCTCTGTATTTAGTGGAATATATGATTTAGTATTCAGGTGTGTGGCCTCCTGGTAGCCTGTATCAATAAATATATACACTTCAAAGGTATTGTAGTGCTTCAAATAGAGGACATTACATCTCAGGCATTCCATGAATGCTCGTTTTATCGATGCTTGTATGAGAATTTCAAAGTTGCACATCGAGCAACCATTGCAAAGTTTATTTGTTATTTCCATTTGTGTTTGCTCTGTACAAACTCGGACTCATCCTCTATGATAAGCAGACTGGCACAAGTTTCCTTGATGCACGGGTTATAAATTTTCCCCAAAGTGTTGCTTCTGCTTCTTATATATATCTTTTCTCCTGACGTAATAAAGCTCTATGCTTGCAGAGATTGGCATTACGACGTTGTGTTTTTCTGAGTGGTTCATCTGACACTCTTTCTTCATCGGTACTTACTAAATTCCCTATTGGTGTAGTTACCATGGACTGTAGATGACTGGTTCCTTCTATTGGATATTGTTGCGTCACTGCTTTCTTCCTCTTCAGTGAGGAGTCTTCTTGGGTACCAATTCTTAATAGTGATGGTAATCCTTCTTTCCCTTGGAGACTGACTATGTTCATCGGGGGACCCTCATAGTCCACTTTGACCTAATTGAAGTCCAAGTCAAAGTCTATGATGTCACTCTAGGCTACCCTATCCTCATTCAGTGCGAGATTCATGCCGTCTCTAAAAGAGAAAATCTGCTTCTGCCCTGACATCTTTCTATAGAAGATAGAAGAAATATCAGTGTGCTGAAATTTGAAACGAACAAGAACAAGCTATTAAACAAGTTTTAAATTTATATAAGTGCAAGTATTTTTTTCATTTTCATTTAGTTTACCAAAATTTTAAAATTAAAAATGAAGAAAATTAAATTGAACAAATTTAAACATTTTCATTTTATTGAGGTTAATTTTATTACAAAACTTTGGACCCATTCACAAACGTTTGCCAAATAAATAATCCCAGGACAAGCAAAATTTTTAAAAATTCATTTCAAGCAATCTCATGAAGTGTAGTACATCTTCAAGTATCGACCATTAACCGACAACATAGGTCTTTCGCCTTGGAAATCCCATAAGATCCTTTTGAATAGACCTTTGCTATGACAAATGGTCCCACCCAAGTTAGTTCAAACTTTCCACCTATCTTGTGGTGTGCAAGAATAGGTATTTTAAGAATGAGTACGAGGTCATAAACTTCGAACTTCCTCAAGCGAACCAGTTTTTCATGAGCTTGGATCATCCTTCCTTAGTAGAGGTCCAATTGTTGTTGTGCTTCTAATCGTTTTCCCTTGAGACTTTCCAATTATTCAAGTTCAAGCTTTGATTGTTCTTCTATTGTAATTTGATTGGTGTCAACGACTCTAAGAGATTTTTTTTAGACTTCTAGTGGTAGTACGACCTCAGTCCCATACAAAACTGCATAGAGTGTACATTGAGTTGGAGTTTTGAACGTTGTCCTGTAGGCCCAAAAAGCTTCTAAAAGTTTATCATGCCATCCTCTTTTATGCCCATTCAATGTCTTCTTTAAAATCTGTATGAGCGTCTTATTGAAGGCCTCGGCAAGCCCGTTAACCCTGGGATAGTAAATTTTAGAGTATCTCTAGTCTATCTCATGTCGTTTGATGAAGTTGTTGATCTTTGTGGTTTTGAAGGTTATTCCATTATCTAAAATTACTCTGACTAAAACACTAAAACGGTAGATAGTCTAACTTTTGAGAATTTGCGAACAAGTTATGTTGTAACCTCTTGTAACAACACCGCTATTTGGATAAATAATCCGTGGTTGTAAGAATAAATATGTATCTATTAGAGGATGGAGGGTATATCAGACCTATTATGTCCATGCCCCAACACTCAAATGGCCACGAGGCAATGGCAGGATGTAGCACATTTGGAGGTTAGTACAAGACCACCCCATGCACTTGAGAAAGGTGACACCCTCTAGTTGTATCAATGTAATCGAATATCATTGCTGACCAAAAATATCTGAGTCTTTTAATCATCAATTTCATCTTCAACCCTAATTGGTGAGCTCTTCACAATCCAGTGTGTACTTCTTAGTGATATTTTGTGCTCCTGATCTGCTTAAACATCTCAACCACATCTGATCGAACGATCTTTTGTAGAGGAAATTACCCATTAGAGCATATGATATCTTCATTGATATCAGCAACTGCAATCATCATTCCTTCTTATTTTTTAAGCTTGTGTAGATTGTCGAGGTTGATCTGAGATAGAACTTGATGTCCTTATACTGTAATTTTGATGGAATCCTCTCATGGACATGCAATTCCTTAGCAAGTTTTTCTAAAGCGTCGACATGGGGGCTATCTCCCCTAGGAATAGGGCTATCTCCCCTAGGAATCCGATATAGGGTCACATCAGGGTTCTGTTCAATTAACTTCACTGTGTACAGATAGTATTCAACTAGCATTGGTTGCAAAATTTTATATTGTTCGACAACTTATTGGATGACGTGTTGTGAGTCATCATAAATGATAATGTCTGTTATATCGATTGAGATTGTCAAATCCAATCTGGTAATCACTGCTTCATATTCTACTTCATTGTTTGTACATGACTCTATCAAGTGGCAGGAGAATCTCAACATTCCCTGATATGGCGTGATGAAAATCAGACCAATTCCTTCTTTTCTTGGTATAACTATCTCTAATCCTTTGTCCTTTCTGGCTAATGAAACTCCATCAAAGTACATTTCTTAATGTCTGGCACTGGATGGTTCTATTTGTAATATCTTTTCATTTGGTAGCTCATCATTGAGAGGGGACCCAGTTGAAAGTGGGTGCGCTACGAGGAAATCTGCTAAAATCTGTTGCTTTATAACGCAGATGGGAACAAAAGTTATATCCAATTGCAATAAAATCAACGTCCACCTTGCTAAGCGTCTGGAAAGTATTGGTCGTGTCATCGAGTTTTGCAATGGATTAACTTTTGAAATTAGGGTAATTTTATAAGAAAGCATGAAATTCCTAAACTCTTGGGAGAAAAAAATTAAAGCTACACAATGCTTCTCAATATACGGATTCATTACCTCCGTCGATATTAGACGGCGACTCAAGTAGTAGAAGATATTTTCTTCACCCTCAACATTGACCTGAGCTAATAGGGCACTAAGAGAGTCGTCTAAGGCTGTCATATAAAGTATCAAAGGTCTTCTCGAGATAAGGGTTGCCAAAATATGTGGTGTCATTAAATATTTCTTAACGTCCTCAAAGACTTGCTAGCATTTCTTTTCCTAAACAAATTTGGCATCCTTTTTAATTAATGTCGAGAAGGTATGACACCTACTTGAGAGAATAGAAATAAAGCGTCTCAGATATGCCAAATTTCTTTGGAAGGAACGTAGCTGTATCAAGTTTTTAGGAGGAAGCATTTTCAAGATATCTTTAATCTTATCCAAGTCAATCTCGATTCTCCAATGACGGACAATGAATCCTAGAAAATTTTCCAGAGGTGACGCCGAAGGCACACTTTATGAGATTCATATTAAGATTGTTTTGCCGTAATCGTTTGAACATGGCCTCAAATTATATAAATGGTATTTTTTTGTTTTCTTCTAATTACCAAGTCATCCACATAGTATTCCACTTGTTTGTGAATGTGCTCATCAAAGATCTTCGTAATAGCTCATTGATAAGTTACTCCGGAGTTCTTTAACCCAAATGACATTACTGTGTAACAGAAAATTCCGATTGACGTTCTGAATATTGTAAGTGTTGCATTCTCTGGAGCCACCTTGATTTGGTTATATCCTAGTGATCCATCCATAAAAGAGAAAATTTCATGTGTCGATGCAATGTCCACCATTAATTCTGACACTGGTAATGGAAACTTATCTCTTAGACACGCCTTATTTAAATCGTTGAAATTGACACATACACGGATTTGTTCATTCTTCTTCTTAACAGGCACAATGTTGGTTTACCATATGGGCTATTACTCTTCTCTTGTAAAGTTAGCATCTATTAACTTATTTACCTCAGTGATGACTTATTGCTCTATCTCGAGGCAGATTCTTCTGGGAGCTTGTTTTACTTGGGTCATATCTTTATTCACCCTGAGTTTATGAGCTACAACCTCTGCCGACAGCCCTGACATTTCATCATAGCTCCATGTAACGCAATCTTTAAATTATGACAACAACTTTATCAATTATGTGGACTCTTCTTTGTTGACTAGACAACTTATAAAGTTAGGTAGGGGCTGCCTCTTAGTCCCAAGGTTGACTTCTTTCAATTTATCAACTGTTGACTTAATCTCTTCTTCAAATTTTGGTAGGGCGACATCAATCAAATGATCTTCAGAATCAACCTCTATATCAAAGCAATCCTCCCAATCCGCTAGTAACAAACATGCAAAATTCTGAGTCATCGACTAGTCTTATCGTATCAAATTTGAGACCTTCTTTCAAGTTTGGAGTTTAACTTTTAATGCTCCACAATTTCTCAAAAAGTTATAGCTTATTCTTTGGCATTTGCTTCGACATATATCCCTATTGAATTAACTTTTGCACACATAGAGAAAAGTAACCAAAAAGTAATTTCATTAATTCATTAGAATCCTCTTCTAAATTTACATGATTTTCAGAACTAATAGAAAGGGATGAACAATAAAACTTGATTGCCTTTGAACCAATGCTACAAACTTCCTTGACCTCTAAACTCTCAACCTTTTGAGGGTAGATTAGAGTAAGGGTCATGGCATTCACATAGTGGCTGATCCGATCTTACATCAATTTGTATTCACTTTTATCTACATCATCCAAGGAGATATCCTACTGAGATTTCTTCTATTTTATCATCATCATTTCTTCCTCAGAGCTTTCTTCGTCAAAACTTTCTTCCATGTCGATGTTGATAGTCAGCCTAGTCTGTTTAAAAATTGTGTTGGTTCTTCCTCGTCCACGTCCACGTCCACGTCCACGGCCTATATCTCAAGTGTATGGGCTAAAAGAACCTCTACCAGCTCATTGTGAAGAAATGATAGTAGATCATTGAAGAAGAGTTGAATGGCCTGACTCTTGTAATTCTTTTGCATCTTTAACCTCATTTGGCTCAACTTCATGGGAAAAGACAGTTTTCTTTAGAACTGCAAAGTAGGCAGCGCCTTCATGGATGCTTACCTCATGAACTTAAAACAATTGTAAATCTCCATTGATGTAATGTTCCTGTCCTTCTTTAAAATACTTGATGTACTGGTATAAAGATGATAGAACCATATTATGCTCATGAATCTATGGTTGTCTAAGTAAAGCATTGAAAGAGGTTTTTGTGTCGATGATATGAAATTTTGTGGTTGTTACTAGCTCTCCAACTTTCATTAACATTGTTATCGATCCAAGGGCTCTTTCTCCTTTCTGATTAAATCCTCTTAACATCATTTTATCAGATGTAAGCTTTTGAGACTCAATATCCAGGTATGCCAATGTTTGTAGACTCATCAAGTTAAGTGACGCTCCTGGATCTACCAAAGCTCTGCACAATACAAATCTGTCGATATTAACGAAGATGTAGAGCAGTCGGTTGTGGTCGGTAATGTCGAGCAACAAGTGTTCATCCATGAAGTTTATCCGAGGTAGTTTTTTTAACGAGTAAAATTCCTCTAAGGATGTGTTGATAAACTGAGCTAAGCAAATCTCTAGGTCAAGCAAGGCTTTAACCAGAGACTCTCTCATCTCCTTTGATAGAATCAAAGCATCATAGATGCTTTGTTTGGCTGGCAACCCTCTAAGGTGAGCTAGCAAGTTATAATCCACTTTTTACAATCCTTCAATCTTTAATTGGTTATGTGTATCTTCCATTAGCGGAGGTGGAGGTAGCTCTTCTAGAGTGACTATTTATTTCCCTTTATCCACTAGAGCTATTCTTCGAGATAATACCCTCCCACTTCTCAGATTTATTTATGTGATTTTTTCTGCTTATTGAGATGCTATAGGCAAATTTTTTTGTGTCTCTTTTTTATCATAAATATCAAAATCAATAGTGAGTGGCGTACCATGGTACTCGAGGACTAACTCCTCACTACTGGTGCTATCATAACCGGTGTTGCGATATGTTCTTCGTTCTTGTTAACGGGTTCATCGGACTTAAGTATGATTTGAAGATCAATTTGGAAATCAAGATTAAAATAAGATTGACCAAACTTAGTTACATTATCACTAGAAATAGTTAAAATGTAGCTGAAATCATAATCATTATATTCATAATACCTAGGTGCGGCAAAAAAATAATCATACATGGTCAGGGGTTCGATAACTTTCTTCTTCAAATCCGAGACAACCAATCTAATAGAGGCAGCCCCTATCCTACCCACCGGATTATCGATCTTCATGACGTCGTTCTTTTCTTTCTTTGGTTGCGGCAATTTCTCCGGTGAAATATCTAACTTGGGCATGGTACGCTGTAGACTCTGAATATATATACCTTGTGGGCTGAGTAGTTAAAATGTATATATATATATATATATATATATATATATATATATATATATATATATATATATATATATATATATATATATATATATATATATATATATATATAAATATTTTGAGTTTTGAAAATTTGAGACCAAACTGATCTTTTATCCTCAGTAGTTTAAATAAACGAGTCTAATACCGCAAGCAATGTTTCTATCCAGAAGGGTAGACAGACGACTTACCGGAAAGACTTAATTTAAATAAATTAAAGAATTTATGACATCTATTTAAGTTTGTGAAAAACTTTTTTTTTATGTTGACCGACAAGTTTTCTTATTTAATACGAAAAGTTAAATAAGGTTTATATTTAGTTGAGTTTCTAAAATTTTCCTATAAGGGCAAGCCTCTATAGTTAACTACATCTTAGATAACCGAAGTCACCTAAAAAAACTCTCGATAAAAATCAGGAGATATTGTCTTCAAGAATTCAAAGAGATAAGACTTTTCAAAAGATCAGACAAAGAGGTGTAAAAGGGAAATTGACTCAAATTTAGAACATTGTTATGGAATCTAAAGGAAGAGGAATTAAGGGATGTTGTGGATCTTGAGGAGAACCTCAGTGAATTCCCAAGCTATCCTATGCTTCAACTTTAATTTTAGAGAGAATTATTGAAATGTTACATCTGCCAATTTTATTAATTAGCCTTACATTTATGTGAGATGGTCACACAAATAGCTAGAAAGATGTAAGGATTTAGGTCATGACAAACGACAACCTTAGAATCCTAGGGCGAGTCAGGGCTTAAATTGTATAGTAGAGCCATACAAAGGCCTAAAGAAAAAGTTAGGGATTTATGTCACACTAGGCAGACAACCTCAAAACCCTGTGACTTGATGTTTAATTCTAAGGAAAGATGTGCTATTGTAGATCCTCGTGTTGTTGTAGATCCTCATGCTATTGAAGGCTTCCCACAAGGTAGCTCTAGCCTCCTCAGTGAAGTAGTAGTCTTAAAGTATAAGGTTTAAAGGTTTAAATGTCAAGTTGAAGTTCAATCATTATGGGGGGTTAAAGTTGATTAGAGTGACACTGGTTAGGATCTCACCGTTTCCGGTATCACTATTTTCTTTTGAATTTACTTAGCTTAAACGGGTTGTAAAACCCATTTAAACCTGTGAGATCTCATTAGCAATAGTGGTTTACCTCCTCCAAGGGACTCTCGTAAATTCAAAAGGAAGTTTTATATTTAGTGACATTTCAAGGAATTTGTGGTTACCTTTGAAACAATTTTTTTTTGTTTTTGAAAATGTTGATTAATTTTTGTTTTGATTTTGCAAATAAAGTAAGGTGCACACCCAAGTAGTAATGATATTTTTTCAACAAAAGTAAATTGCAGGAAGTAAAATGACAGAAAATAAATAATACTGTAAATGTGTAACTGTCATCTTCTCAGCATTCCAGCTGAAAGATTAGCTTTTTCAACATGTATATAGTTTTGCAGAAGCTAAATAAATTGTAAGAGTTGATGAAGGCGCATCGAACAGACTCTAAACTATGACTTATTGAGTCTCAAAAGATCTTAGTAGATGATTTTAGAACAAAATATAGCAAGTTCAATTTGTCCTACAAAATATCCAAGAGATTCCAAAGTATTCGGGGAATGCTCATGAATTGCTTCAAAGTTCTCTTGAGACATTTTGAGCTCATTTTGAACTTGTCTTAGTGTTTCGTTAATCATCCAAGGTCAAGCTAAAATTACCCCAACACTCAGCGAACCTTAACATTTTAATCATCCCAAGGATAGGGTACTCAGTTGATCAGTTGATAATTCACTTGAGGGTTATGTAGGTGAATGCCCCTGAGGCAAGTTTAAGCCATCAAAGATCAAGCCTAGATCACTACCAAGCCCTTAATAATTTCAATGGGAGAAAATGACAATTGTTGAATTTTTTGTTTATGTGATACATATACTTATTAAAATATCATATTGTCAATAGTTGTGGGCCTAAAATAAGTGAGTCATCATCCTCCTAGCCTAAGCCCATCACTTCAGATTCATTTGATTTTGATTAACTTCCAAATCATGATAATTTAGAAAATTATAATTTTACTCTTATCAAGGAAAGGTGGGGATTTGATTTTTAACTTTTTAAACCATTATTTTTCAATAATACAAGAGTATTCATTAGGATCAAAATTAACCATTTTTCTCTTTGGTTAATCTTAAATTTTGATTAAAGTGCCAAAATATAAAATTACCATTTTTCCCTTAGGGCCCTCCACCTCATAACTCATTAAGCATAATCGAAATGACTTCGAAAATTTTAGGATAATTAAAACATCAGATGAGAAAATGTGTTTTGAAAAATTTTTATTTAATTTAAAGAATTATTTTAGCTTAGAAAATAGGGTTTTTAACATTGATTTATAATCAATCAAAACATTTTTTTATGGGAAAATTATTAGAGGTTCCCTTAAATCATAGAAACACTTAAGTAGAATCCCATGATTGTTTGAATTAAATTTTAATTATTATAGTTATTTTAATGAGAAATTAGGGAAAATACATTTTTAGCTTTTTAAATTTTATATTTAACTTAGAAAAATTAGGAAAATTATTTAAATGAGTCCCAAGTGATTAGAAAGCAATTAGGCACATTTTGAAATATTTTGTATTTTTGGATTTTCTTAATTATTTTTAATTAAAATATAGCTAAAAAATGAAGTATTTTCTCAAAAATAATTTTAATTTTTTTTAGGTGCCCCTGTTCACATGGAACTCAGAAAACCACCTTTCATAATTTTTCTAAATGTATTTAATTTAATATAATTATTTTTGTACAAAAATACAACTTTCTGTATAAAATCAAATTTAATGCTCAAACTTAATCAAATAAATTTCAAATATTTACAATGAGTCAATATGATTTTTCTACACAATGTGGAATTGATATTATTAATTTTTTATCAATATTTAATTTAAATAAATTAATACAAGATATGAACATTTAATTAACTATAGAAATTTACAAAATTATTTAGGCTATTATGATATTTTCCCTAAGCTCCCCTAACCACAAGAAACCTACTAAAATTTATCTCATAATTTTCTAAATGATATTTTAATTTATATAATTAATTTAAGCCAAAATACCATTCAAGCTTGAAAATTTGGATCAGAAGCATAGAGATGCTCTCTGATCTTGGAAAAATCAGAGAACATCTTCTCTGTCATGAGGAAAAAAACCTAAACATTTCATGCTAAGATGAGCAATATTTAATCATAATGAATTAAAATACCACAGTGAATATTTAATTAATTAAAAATCAGATAGTCAACAAATAATTTTTATTTTTGGTCCACATTATGCTGCTCTGTTCACAAATTAAGAGGAAAATTTTATTTTATTTTTATGATCTTTCTATACAAATTTATGAATTTTCAAAGATTTGGCATTTATATAATTAAGAGAAATCCATATTTTTCTACTTAACTAGCTCAACCTATGACGGCTCCAAACTGCCACGCGACGTTCCGTTATTCGACGACGCTTTCTAACTCAGCTTCCACACGTCTCATGGTTCCATTTGCCACAATTCAGAGCGTTCATTTGATACACGCGATAATAGAAGGCATTTGTTCATCATCCTTAATCTCCCTAACCCGAGAGTCATTCAACTTCAAACCTAAAAATCTCTCTCAATACTCAACCAAATCACATGGGGTTTGTTCTTACACCTTCATCTACTCAAGACAAACCTATTTATATGGTTGATTGAGCCTGAAATACGGTATATACGTTTGGAGAATCAAGTTAAGCTCAGTTTGAGAAGAGAGCTCAATACTTTTGTCTAAGAGAGGAGGTCTCAATCAGTTGGAGAAGTCTCAGAGGAGTCCAATGAGCCTTTAAATGAGCTCTTAGGCTATCTTGAAATGATTTTGATCAAAGTTGATTTCAGGTGTTGGTTTAGAGCTAGGTTAGAGGCTCTCTATGATGGGGCTTTTGTTGGTAATCAACTCCTCTCACTCTGGGGATGGTGTGTGCACAATTAATTAAACTTTTGTGGACGATGGAGGTGTGGGGAAATATGTTCTAGTTATAGGGTAAATTTCAGTGATGAAATTGGCCCTGAGTGGTGACTGTGCATGGCTGAGAGCAGGGGGATTGCACTTAAGATGGTTTGAGGAATCTAAGGTGAGATTTTGGCTAAGTTTCCCCAAGGTTTTAGGCACTCTCCATTTGGGTCATGGAGGACTCATATTATAGCCATGGCTGCCTGGTGGAGCTCAGGGCTTGGCAGTGGGTGAAAAAGCTTGCTGAGGTGGAGGGAAGAAAAGCTCTAATTGCTAATAGGACTTAGCCAACTAAGAGAGGTTTAATTTTGGGTTTTGTCCACTTGAGGCTCCCTTGGGCTGGCTATTTTTTATGGCTGAGGTGGTGGTCGACCAGGGGGTAGCTAATGATGGTTAATCCTAATGGCAAATAATGATGGCCAAGATATTTATGTTTAGGCCAAAATGGGGTGAAATATCATATATCAAGGGACCATTGGTTCATAGCTCATGTAGGGTGGGCTAGGTGGGTCTAGCTTGGTCACTAGAGTCCAAGTGGTGGCTATAGTGGCATTGGTTTGATCAATTTGGCTTGGTTTGGTCAACTTTGGTACATGGGTTCAACTTTGGGCAATTTGGTTTGAAGTTGGGTTTACGTTGGGCTAGTCATGATATTGGACTCAATTGATTGATCAAAATGGTGTAGACGATTGTCACAAGGAGTTTAGAAAAGATTTGGAGTGATTTTGAATTCATTTGGATGTTCAATTTGAAGGATTTTGATTCAAGATCCATTTTGGGGGTGTTAGGTTAAACTTGGGTTTAACTTGGGCTAGAGTTTCGCTATGGCCATATTAGTGGTTCAATTTGATGTGAGTGATTGTCATGAAGAGTTTTGGATATTAATTGGGTTGCAATTTTGTGTTCTAGAGTTTAATATGGTGGAATTTGGGGACATGGCCAATTTAAAGCAAAATTGGGGGTTTTGGTCCAAGTTGATTTTGTGTAAAGTTGAGGCTTGAAAAGGCCAATTAAAGGTTGTATTTGACATGGTGAAGGGTTGGAAAGAGTTTATGATTCAAAATTGGGGAAATTGGATAGATTTGGGGGTCCAATTGAGAGAGATTTTTGTTTTGGGTTAAATTGGGGCATTTTGACTTGGGTTAAAATTGGATTCAAATGTGAGTCAACTGGGCTTGGATTTCATTTCAATCAATCTTGGACATGATAAATTTGAGTTTAAAATAGAAATTGATGAAAATTGGGATCAAATTGGTGGGCATTGGGTGTGAATTGGGGTAATTGGGCCTTTAAAGATAATTTGGAGCTTTTGGTCAAATAGGTCAAATTAGTCAAATTGTGCTCAATGGAGTGGTGCAAATTGATTTTGAGGATATTTGAAGTGATTTTGAAGGTTTTGGGACAATTTGGGTCACTAAGGATATTTTGGTAATTTTGGTGAAATGAGGGGTATTTTGGTAGTTTTGAAAGTTTTGGGGTGTTTTGGTCACTTTGGGTGATTTCAAATGGATTGGGATGATTTTTAAATAAATTGGGGTATTCTGGCTAATTTCGGGAATTTTTTTCAAAATTGGGGTATCAAGCGTAGTTTGGTAATTTGGGTAGATTTGGGGGTAAAAGGCTAAGTCGGTTATTTTGGTAAAATTGGGGTTTCAATCTCCCTACTTGAGCCATGGACCAATAAAATTCCTTACTTTGGGTCCTTCATGTACTGGTCCTAGCTAAACCCTAGCCTAGGGCTAAGGGGTCTAGGGGACCCATCTACATAAGTTTCTGAAAGTGCTAAGGGATCAAAGTTCAGTAGTTTTGGGTTTCAGGTTGTGAGTGGAAGTGAAATGTGCAAGTGTGTGTTTGAGACCAACCAAGACCACACCACCAGAGGGTTATCCCTAAGGTCAAACAGTCCTATGGGGACTCTTCTTAAGCTACCCCATATTGACCCCACTTACTAAGTGCTAGAAGTTATAACCAATATGTGGAACTTCAAGTTGAGCAAAAAAAGAGTTTAGAATTTCTAATGTTGAGGGTTCCTTTCTAACCCCCTAGGAAGAGTCAACATGAAAGTTCTATGGCTAGACCCTAGGCTACTAAAGAAGAAAGACTAGACCTCAACCAAAAGTGAGGTCAACAGTCCATTTCTTGTACTTGGAATCAAAAACATACAAGATGCATTCCTTTAAAGTGTAATATCATTAAAAATGAGTAAAAAATATGTATGAAAAAATTAGTCATTTTTTAGGTGTGTCACTCTATAGATGTAAAGGCAATGATCTGCCACGTATTCTCGTCTCAATAACGTCTCTTACCAGATTACTTTCACACCTCTAAGAAAATTCTGAAAAGAAAGTGTTTCATATAATATAAGAGTTTTTATTTCTTTCTCTAATCGAAAATCAAATTTTCATTGTTAAAAGGAAATTTTGATTTCTCAATGGAGGAAGAGGTAAAAACTCTTACATCATATGAAGTACTTGATTTTCAAAATCTATTTGAAGGTCTGTAAGTAAACTAGTTAAAAGTTGTGGGTACAAGAATGATATGAGTGGTTTTTCACTTGGAGACAAAATATGAAACAAATATATATATGAGAGGGTTGGTGTAGCTATAGTTGCATACACTATCAGATGGAATGCCTTAATCATTTATGACTTAATGTTTGACTATTTAATGATCTTTGACAGAACTAACATTACTAAGTTGTTAAATGATCCGAATTTGAGCTGAATGATGTGTGTTTGAAATAAATTTGATCCAAAATTTTGGCTCCTATCTCAGCGTGTTTATTTCAATTCATGTTCCATGTGCGAGTCAAACTTAGAATCAATTTTCGAGCGATTATCATTTTTTTGAACTAGATAGTATTCCAGGATTGGTTCATATCTCATAATTTGATAATTCCATATTTTTAAGATTTATTAAAGCTTATTTAAACAAAATCCTACTTTCAATTGAACAACCCCTTAATCTAAACGCCAACATTCTACGTCATAGAACATTGCATGTCTCGCCACAATCTTATAAAATATTTCTTTAAGTATAAGTAGAATTTTCCATCGCAAAGTAGGCCAGATGCATTCCTCCACTTCAACCAACCAACTTGAAATCTACTAAGCACATTCCAATCTATATCACCTAAACTATGAACAAGAGACCCGAGATATCTAAAACATTCACACCTTTTAATGATTTGATCACCTGTAATTACAAATCTACCACCAGAGCTATTACTACTAAAATTATATTTCTTTTTTTCAGTTCTAGATCTACTCAAACGAAGGCATGAGGACTCCAATGCTGACCTCCATAATCTAAGTTTTGGGTTGATTACATACAGGGCACCAAAAATATTACTATTAACAAATCAAGCACCCACTTTCATCCATTTTTTAAATTCTCACTTAAATATCAAAGGTCATGATAAAACCCCAATCAATATATATTATTGTTACGAAATTCACAATGATTGCATCATGGCACGCATAAGTGCAGCACTTATCCTAAACTATTACTTTATTTTTCCCCCCAAGAAGGATATCACAGGCAAAAAGAATACACAAGATTAAATTTTCTAAAAATGTTTAGTAAGAGCATCCATAACTAAAGCAAAAAATGTGTGGGCTTAAAGCCATTCTGTGATGTAATCCAACAAAAATAGGAAAATTCATGGTCCTAGTTGCTAAATCATAAACCCTAAACACACTTTTCAAAAAATATTTGAAAATAAAAAAGTAAATGAATAGGAGTTACCTTCCTCGATAGTTCTAAGTATGAGAGGAGTGCATGGAGGAGAGAAATGGGATTTTCTGGTCACTATAAGCCTTGATCCTGTCATTGCATTCCCAACTAGCTTCTAACAACTGTATCGCGAGGATTTGACTACAACTGTGATAGTTTTAGACGAAACAAATAAGCGGTAGAAAGACATGCGAGGTTTTTGGGGAGAGAAGAGGGGTTCGAGAGGAGAAAAGCGAGAGGAGAGGTGATTATGGTACAAGGGGTAGGGCCGTGATTTTGGCAGTATAATGGATTATTTTCAACGCCTTATACACGACTTCAAATCCGTCAGTTCTTAGTACTATTACCGAAGACAATTTTTGTAACTTATTATAAACATGCGCCGGTTAATACCTTGCCAGATAGTGGTTTGAAGATAACTGATGATAAATGGCCATCAGATAATAAACATTTATAATCGTCGCTAGAACGTCAAAAATATTTTTGTGTTGGTAATAATAAATTTATTGTGATGATAAATTATTGTGTTGGTAATAATAAAAACTGTCGACAAAATTATTTTTGTTAATAAGCAACAAAAATTCCATAGTTATGTCATCACAAATAACACAAACATAAACCGTCTCTAGAACGTCGGTAATTTATATTATTACCGATAAATAAAACTTTTGCTTATTAAAAAACACACCAGTTAGCACCCTGCTAATGGCTGGTTCATGGATAACCGATGCAATCTGGTCATCGGCTAATATTTGTTTTTAACTGATGGCATAAAGTGTCGGTAATGATTAAAACAGTCTGAAAATATTTTATTGTTTGTGAGCGACGACATGTCCTATTAAAAGTAACCAAGATAAGAAATCCTTGCTACATTGTTGGAAAATGGAACATTTTTGCGACACGTGTCAGCCATCGGTTTTGTCATCAATTCTAACATTTTTTTTCTGTAGTTTATTATTATTATTATTATTATTTTCATTATTATTAGTGTTATTATTTATAGTTTTGAGATGTAGTTGCACATTAATAAGGCATTTCGATGTTACATAGGCAATAAATGCCTCTCTGATATGCCTAGTCACTCCCTTATTTGTCATCCAACATCTTATTTATAAAATAAACTTATTTCTTTCAGTTTTCTTTTCTAAGTCTCTTTCAATAATTTAGCCTTGAACTCATTCCACACAAATGTGCTAAATAGGGGTAAAGCTCGTCTTTTTTTCTTTTTAGATTGGGTAACTTTATTGAATAAGAAGATAACTATTTACAAAAAAAAAAGAAATATATAATATAAATTAATTTAAAATAAAGAGTTACATTTCTTACGAAAATTTAAATATATTTTGTGTTTTTTTATAATGCTGTGTAATAAAATTATTGAAAACCTAAGAAATATAGTTTTCCTAGTTATTTATAATTTTTGATATATATATATATATATATATATATATATATATATATATATATATATATATATATATATATATATATATATATATATATATATATATATATATATATATAAGAATGGGAGACTATTATACGAGTCTCCAGCCACTCCTAATATGCCTAACAATTTGTGTGCCACCTCCTAAAGGCCAACTGTGCCAGAGAGGATTCGAACTCTTGACCTGATGGGTCTTATACCGTGGATGCCAACAAATAGGCTAGGGTACAAGTCTGGAGTACACGACACGATATAAATATCTTCGTGTGTGTACCATGAAGTGGATTCATATATGTGCTCGTCATTCGTGGGTGTACCATCTGATTGGAGAACACAATGAGTGCATCATTATGTGCTCAATAGTCAATATACAACAATGTACTCCACTACTCAATAGCCAATACATAACAATGTAATCCAATAATTCACACATACTAATTCCCATGCCTTGAACCATTTGTCACGCCGAATATATAAGTTCGTAAATTGTGGACAAGAATATTGGCATATATGTAAAAACTGAAGTTTAGATGTTGGATATGTAAATACATAAGAAATAAGTGGTATGTATATAAATCTTCCTATTATTTTTATCTGAAAAATTTCTCAGCCATATTATCTGATAAAGTATATATATATATATACATATATAATATATATATTTGTATGCATCTTCTATCGTGACGGCACCAAGTGTTCATATACTCAGCCACAAATTCCCATCCAAAACTCTATTGCCAGAGGCCTTAAGAGACGTTGCCACTCTGAATTCAAATTTATATTCAGTCAACAAATACGCCGTTTTACGAATAAATGTTCATTTGTCAAAACTTTAGAGAAGGGGAAAGGTGGGAGACGAGAACAAGTCTTTTTAACTCTTCCTTCCTCCTTTGTTCGTCGCCATTTGTGAAGACGAGCAGATGGCTCATGGCCTTCGCCGTCTGCTCTCTTTGACCAATTAAAATATTTATGTTGCATAATGTTAAGTCATATTTTGTTAATAAAATAATTATTTTTAGTTATTTTTTGTCACTTTTATATCTTGATTTCAAAAAAAGTATGAACATCTTCTTCGTTTTTAATTATTTTGTGTGAAAATTGAGAATAATAAATTTATGGGCATAGATGTTTTCAAATTTAATATTGTTATCAAGGTAAGTTTAAATACCATTATTTTTTTTTATAAAGTTTGAAGCAAAGATAATTTATTTAAACATATAATTTGAAATTTTGTTTAAATACTCATCATACAGTTGTGTATGATGAGTAGGGCTGTCAAAACAGCTCGTTGTTTGCGAACAACTCGTGTTCGACTCGTTAAGAAGCTCGTGTTCGGCTCGTTAATTTCGTTCGATAAGTTAACGAGCCGAACACAAAATAAGATGTGTTCGTTCGTGTTCGGCTCCTTTTGGTTTGAAATAGTACTCATCAAGTTTATATATATATATATATATANTATATATATATATATATTAAGTAGTATTTTAAAAAAAATCTAATTGACTACAAGGCTACAAAGATTTACAACCAATTAAAATATTGATTAAGAAAATAGAATAGAAATTATTAAATTAAATTCAAAAGATGTTTTAATATAAATAATAATTTTTAAATCTTGCTCAAACCCTTATTGTCTTATGGCTATATGATTATGGTTGTTAAAAGGACACTTTATTCGTGAACAGCTCATGTTCGGCTCATTAAGCAAACGAGCCGCACACGAGCTGAGCATGGCTCGCTTGTGTTCGGCTTATTTACACCCTAGTGATGAGTTGGAACCTCAACCTTTTTAATTGTTTATTTTTGTTAAGTATTACTCTTACAATATTTAATTAAATATTATTAAAAAAAGTCATTGTGTGTATATATACAGGTATGCATGCATACGCGCGTGGGGCATAATAGCATCATAAGCAAATTCAATTTAACTAGTATGTCAAACCATTTAATTGAAAAGAAATATTTTAATTAAAATTTGATAAATAAATCATTTAAATTATTAATTTAATTTAAAAAATTAAAAATATATAAGAAACTAATTGAAGTTTAGCTTATCATTGTCAAAACTAAAATCAACAGCAACGAAGTCCATCCTGAAAAATAGAATTCATACTTGTTTCCTATTAAATTGCGTCCATTAATTAATTTGAAAAGCTAACGCTAACTATAAAGTTATAGCATTAACTTACGGGACTTTTGGGCAACAGACAGAAAATATCATCATTCAATGTAGAAAAAGACATGAAGCGCCCTTTACAAAAGGAAAAAAGTTATGCTGGGACGTCGAAGTAGGTGTGGGTTGGTAGGTATTGAAACCATCTTTTTTGAAATGGCATTTATGGCACCATTCCTGGCTCTTGCTATGGGCATTTACATACATACTACACAATTCCTATTTATTTACATATCTGACGACCTTTTTTTTACATTTATAACACTTATAATCTTCAATGCCACATTAAGAATGTTACTGTTTAAACTTTTAAAAATGAAATACACCATTTTCATGAATAGCTAATGCCACGTAGGTGTACAAATTGAAGTGTAGGTGGTAGATATGTAATTACATAATAATTGACTGGTATGTATGGTATGGGGCATTTACATGCATACCATTCAATAAGGCTTTTCTGTTGACTATTCTGGAGAACTGGTATTGTAACACCTACATTTTATTTTTTACATGTCTAACACAGTTTTTTTTATTGCATAAAAGATGCCACTTTTTTAACTTTTTAAAAGTTAAATACACATTTCCATGCCATAGGAAAGGTGGCATACATGTAAAAGTAGAAGTTTAGATGTTAGATATGTAAATATGTAAGAATTGAGTGGTGTGTATGTAAATCTTCATTTATATTTTAAATAAGTCTTTATTGTCGCAGCGTAGGCTCACACTTACAAGTTTCATAAAAAGAAAGTTCTTTTATATTCTATATTTTATTTGTTTTTAAATGAAGTGATATTAAGTCAAATTTGATTGAATTAATTTTACTCAACTTAGGATAAATAAAGCATATTTTCTACTGGAATTGAAGTATCTTAACCTGAGTAGATTTGACTCAACTTAAAATCATTATATATATTCTCATTTTGAGTGCTATCAGTATTCAAATTGGTTATGATAAATTCTAAATCGATTTCAAGTCTTAATATAAGTCCGAAAAATACTGACGGCAATAGAGACCGGTTGGCCACTGCAGTCGATCAGCTAGCAACAATATCGGATAAACCCAGAAATGAAAGGTGTGAGTATATGAAAATGTGCCAATGAAGACTTGTAACTACTATGGACATTTATAACTTGTAACTTCCATAGGATAATAACTGGTAATTCCTAGACACAATAATAACTGATAATTCCCAAAGGGACATTAATAATTGGTAACTCTCAGGAGCATAATAACTTGTAACTCTAATGGACATAACAACTTGTAACTCATAGGGGCAATGATGCAATTTACTAGATACCCTCTATGATATATAAATAGAAGGTTCTTTTTCATGTAAAGGGGAACAGGCTAGTTGAGCTTTCCAGCCAATTAGTCATTAATCACTCATCTTGTAACAACTTCTTTTAATATATAAATGGGTCTAAGAGCCAAAAGAAGCTTTACATAAATACCTATCTCCAGTTGACCATTTTAATTTTAGAGAAGATTTACATACATACCATTCTATTCTTTTATATTTACAACAAATTTATGTGTGCTTCCAAGAAGCTACATCTTCAGTTGACCGATCCTCCGATCATCTCTGGTTGACCAACCGCATCAAATCGATCACTTGCTTCTGATCAGTTGTATGTCTCCAGTCTACTATTATAAAATCAAGCAAGACTCACATATATAACACTATATTCTTCTATATATGTATTTACATTAAACCACACAATTCTTTCTAGTAAGCCACCCTTTGACCATAAACCACCTCCGACAGGCCGTTGATTCAGCCGCCGTCGTTAACCACCTGCTTCTGGCCCATCTCCTGCCTTCGACCAGCTGCATGCCTGTGACCGATAATCACAAATCAAGGTGGCTGAAATTTCCGAGTGATTAAAATATTTAGGTGACAAAAAATTTTGGGCAATTGAATATATATATATATATATATATATATATATATATATATATATATATATATATATATATATATATATATATATATATATATATTTGAAAACATCCATATACAATATATTTTAATTATGTTTTCCTAAGTTTGACAATGACTCAAGGAACTCAAAGAGTTCACAGGTGCATGCATCAAAGCTGGCAGGGAAATTCAAACCGACTAAGTAATTCAAAGACACTCCCTCCAGGGCAAGAAAATCAAAGACTTTCCTCCGGGTGAGCAGAATCAACGACTCCCCTCCAGAGTGGGCAAATCAACAACTCCCCTCTGGAACAATCAAATAAAAGACTCCCCTCCTTGGTGAGAAAATGAAAGACTCCCCTGTGGGGTGAGTAATTTAACTAATACCAACATGCATCACTGAGCAACCATCATAAGAAAACTTTTTGATAGAGGTGGAGGTGAAAACAATGGAAACTATCACTGTACAAATAAATTCATGAAGGTTACAAAAAAAAAAAGTGTTTTTCTTAAATAAAAAGGAACAAAATAACATTATTAACCAAGTGATAGATGAAACCAATAAGACCGACCAAAGGTCATCTCAACCAACTGAAGGTCAGATAGTCGACTGACAATGTAAATAAAAAATAGACTCGATAAAGTCTCAAGTGAGCACTTTGGGGTCAAAGAACACAAAATACTAAGAGATGATGAAACAAGGGAGTATGATTATTTTATTTGCATTTATTGACAGTTACAGTCTCTCACTCTTAACACAGCTTTACTTCTAAGAGGCAATAGACTTGAGGCCATTTAAGTATATCCAAAAGATGTCGATAGTAGTAGAGACAGGTCGGCCAGCTCATTCGACCAGCCACTCCAAACACATCATTACATTGACCTTGCAAATAAAGGGTGTCAGACATATGAAAATGTGTCAGATATACAAAAAGATGCATATGAAGACTGCAATAACATGTAACTCACAGTAACAATAACAAATGGTAACTCCCAAACTACTAATAACTTGTAACTGTCAAGGATAATAATAAACAGTATTTCCCAATGGCATAATAACTTGTAACTCCTAGGGACAATGATGAAATTTTCTAGATATCCCTTATGATCTATATAAAGGAGGATATTTTTCATGTAAAGTGGATGATTCAAATTGGGCGTTTCAACCATTTAGACATTACTCTCTCATTTTCTTGTAATAACTTCTTTCAATATATAAAATGGGCCCAAGAGAGCCTGAGAAAGAGCAACACTTTGTCCGCTGAGGCAATCGCCGCATCACTCCTTTCTCTATCCCACTCTTTTTCTCTCTTCATCGATCCTATGCTCTATGCTGTGGGCATGATTTACAGAACAAATTTGGATTTAACATCCAAACATAGGTTGGAATAAGTAATTTTCTTCGAGATTTCGTCATACTTTAAATGAGTTCCAAGTTTAGAAATCAAAATTTCATTCACTATAAAAAATTGTTGATTTATAAGAATTTATAACAATATAATTGTTTTACTTGCACAAAAATTAACACTTTCTTCAATAAAAACCCCATATTTGCATTATTAAGTATAATAATAAGGCAAAATTCATTCAACATCCAATAGGTCTTTACATTTGTTAAAATAATTTACATTTCAAATATTTATATATAATAATAAATCTAATAAAGTACAACTATTCAATGATTACAAAAGGCTTTAATATTATCATTAAGAAAAGTTCTCTGTGCACAAGATCAACAATCTCAATCCATTGGAGTCTTACTCTTCTTTGAAAATATGCAATTAAAATAAGAGCAAGCAGCTTGGTAGTTTACATGAAATTTTCAACCATATTTAACAGATGAAAATAACACAAAATGCTTGTTTATAATTTAATAGAAATAGTAAATATTTTCATATTTATAATACTACTTGTCTGAAGGTTCATGCATTGAATTTTTTGGCGTTCTGCATCGTGTAAGGTATTTGTAAAATTAGTAGTAATAAATTTAACTTATTTTATCATATAAAATAGTATAAGAGATGTCTAATATCATATTTATATTATGTGAGTTCGGTATTATGACTAATATATCAAATCATATTATAATTTTCGTATATAAATTATGGTAAGTATGCTATCATATTAGGTCTTGTTTATAAAAATAATCATGTCACAGTATACAAGAGTTATCGCTTTCATCCTTTTGATACAAAAAGCATATTAAACCCATTAGCTCTCTTCAAAAGTATTAGACTTTGCTAACTTGAAGTATAACTAGCTTTTATTGCATCATATATATAGTTCATAAGACATAATATATTTAGTATTTCATATGATGCTAAAAAAATATTTCATTATGGTAATTAAAAAATAGATTATGCTCAATAAATACACAAATGTTTAAGTAACTCTTCAATTCACCAATACGTATGTTGGAGGTTCAAAATAAAAATACAAATATTTTGAAATTTATAATAAGTTATTAATCAAAGCAAAAAAATTAGGGGCTTGATCACAACGTCACTACGTGGAAAGTGCTTGATCTGATTAGCTATGCATATTTGTTTAATTGTGGCTGGTTTGATCTTATTCCTAATCAAGTTATTTTTTTTTAAGAGCAATAGGCTCTTATTCTGTTGCACAAGAAAAAAATTACAAGCCCGGGAAAGAGGTCCCAACACACACACCCTACAAATACATAAAGAAAATAAAAAAGAACCTCTCTCCAAAAAAGAAAAAAAATACAACTCACCCCCGCCAAAACACAACAAGACTCAACACATAAAGCACCAAACAATCAAAGCCACTAAAAATAGCTCAAAGGAAAGATCCAAAACATAAAACAAAATAACTAATAACAACCAAATAGCCACCAAACTACTTAATATCCATTAAGGCTAAAAGCATCAGATTCTAAGGAATAATCTTACAAACTTGAGCACCATGCATCTTCAATCCCTATTTAGCCGCCCTGTGAGCAGCCTTATTGTCTTCTCGCTTGGTATGAGACCATATAATAAATAAATACTTGGAAAAATCAAAACTCTTTTTCATCTGAATATTGATACTCCAATGATATTATAACTGCAATTAACAAAACTTCCAAAGAATTAAGGAATCAGTTTTCATAATAATAAATTTCCAACCATAATTGATAGTCATCTGCAGACATAAACTAATGCATTAGCTTCAGTAGTCAAAGGGCAATTAGAAAACGCACCTGTCGAGAGCTAGTAAAGAATAAAACCTGAATAGTCTCTACAAACTCCTCCTACACTAACAGATAAGAAATTCTAACAACCATCTGCCTTAATCATAATAAAAGGGCTTAGGATAGGAAGATGATAATTAACTTATTTTAAGCCCACAATTAAGGATAATATGATCTTTCAATAGGAATACATATCACTTAAGTTAAAAATTTTAATAATTGCAAATTCACGCATTAGGATTGTTAAGGGCTTGGTAGTGACCTAGGCTTGCTCTTTAAACTTATTTGATAAGATTTTAAAAAGGTAACATGATTGATGTTAGACACCTCTAAACACTACAAGCCCAATTTTAATGGTGGGTATAAAATTGTTAATGACTTAAACTTGCCTTAGGGATGATACCAGAACGAGAGAACCATGAGATCCTAATCGGTGTCGATCTAATCAACTTTAACCCCCCCCCATAATGATTGAACTTTCAACTTGTTATTTAAACATTTAAACCTTAGACCATAGGACTGCTAATTCACTGAGGAGTCTGGAGCTAACTTTGTGGGCAGAATTCTATAATAACACGAGAAGCACATCTTTCCTTAGAATTAAACAACAAACAATGGCGTCTCGAGGTTGTGCGCCTAGTGTAACATAAATCCTCAACTCATCTTTAGGTTTTTTTACAATCATGTTGTGCAATATAAGCCATAACTCATTTTGGGATTCCAAAGTGGTCGTTCATTATGACTTAAATCCTCACATCTTTTAGGTTGTTTGTGCAACAGTCCCACATAAATGTAAGCCCTAACTAATAAAATTGGCAAGATGTAACATTTAAATTATCGTTCTTATCAAAATTAATGTCGAACCATAGGATAGTTTGGGAAGTCACTAAGGGTCTCTTCAGGATCCATGGCATCACCTAGTTCTTCTTTCTTTAGATTTTATAAAAATGTTTCAAATTTGAGTCATTCCCTTTTCACACCTCCTTGTCCGATCTTTTAAAAAGTCCAACCCCTTAAATTCCTTGAATATGATATTCTCTTCTTTTAATCGAGATTTTTCTTAGGTAACTTCGGTTATGTAAGATGTAATTAACAATAGGGGCTTACCCTTATAGGAAAATTTAAGAACTCAACTTAATATTAGCCCTATTTCATTTTTCATATTAAAAAGAGGCCTTGTCGGTCAACATAAAAATGGTTTTTTGTAGACTTAAATGTATGTAATAAATTATTTAGTTTATTTAATTGAGTCTCACAAGTAAGTAGTGTGCCTACTCTTTGGGATAGATGCATTGCTTGTGGTATTAGGCTTGTTTATTTAAACTAGTGAGAATATGAGATCGGTCTGGTCTTCTATTTTTAAAATGTAAATATATTTTTAAAAATTATATATAAAAATTAAATTAAATAGGGCATCGGGATATTCATTCTGACAATCGACAAATTCTAATTTGGAGACCGACATGTAATTGTTTAGACTATTGTTATTTTTTGTGTTGTTATTTGTTATGTTAGATACTGTTGTGATGTATTTTAATTGTTGTGAGTAGTTATATTTTATTTTTGTGGTAGTAATTGTCTTAACAATTTTGTTTAGTGTATTTTTTTGGTTGGTGCAGTGTTTATTCCAGAGATAATAGAAAGATTTAGAATATTACTAACTTTCTCTTAAGAATTTCAAGTTTAAATTTTCAAGTTACTACCATGTATTTTCTATAAGCTGCAGTTATGAATTTTTGTTAGTGTGTGTTTATTTGTTTTTATGTTATCCTCCACTGCATAGAAGTCTAACGAATCTCACATATGTTAACATTAAGTTACAATTTGATCAATTACTATTTTTAATATTTGTACATGTATATTTTGGGAATGAAAATTTATGTAAGCATGTTATTTTTAGTTTTCATTTCTACTATATATATATATATATATATATATATATATATATATATATATATATATATATATATATATATTATGATAGAATGTTTTATCTTATTAAAAAAATTAAGTTTGGGGGGATGGATAACAAATTTCCAAAACTTGAATTTTAATCTTTCAATTATGCTACAAATAAATTTGAAATTGATTTTGATTAAAAAAAATGTTTATGTGTATGAATTTATATTAGGGAAGTAAAATTTTAAATATAAAAATATTTAAGAACATTTAGTTGAAACCTATAATAATGAAGAAAAATTTAAAGTTAAAATTTTTTATTGCTGAAATGATAAATATTGTGTAACTATATTTAGTAAGAGAAATTGTATTTTTCATAAATGTAAAAGGACTAAACTTTTAATTTCAATAATTAAATTTCTTTTATTAAAATTAATTTTCAAAACTATTATTATATTATTTTTATAAGTAAAGGATATATATCAAACCTTTGCTTTAGGAAAGGAAGAGTAGAATTCAAAATCATTAAAACCCTATTCAGATATAGTAATTCTCATCTGAAAGAAAAAAAAGTAAAGTTGAAATAGGGAGGAGAAGCTTCAGGATTAGTGCCTAATAAAAAATTTATTCCATATCTTATCTTTTTAAAGTATAAGACTTGAGAAACTCTTAAGCTTAAGGATATAATATAGTGAGTATAATTATTCTTAATAAAAATTTTTATGTGAAGAAGATAGAATGCCTAAACTCTATATTTGGAAAAGTTACAAGTATTTTTGAATTAGATAGAAACTCATATTTACAAATTTCTTTACATTAAAGATTTTTAAACTCTAAGTTGGTCTCATTTACTAAATTTTTTTCAAAATTGGAATACTATATTTCAAGATAAAAAAATTTAGAATATCCTAAAGAAACTCATTTACATAATGTATTTATTTTGGTTTTAAAAGATTGGAGTGTCACTTGAGGACAAGTAACATTTTAACTTTTGGGGGTTTTGATACACCTAAAATATATAGTATTTACGTACACATTTTTATATCTATTTTTAAGGATATTGCATATTAATGGAAGGTATTTATTTTTTTTTCTTTCAGGTATAGTCAAATGAATGAAAAATAGTGAAAGGAGTGAAAAAAATCAAATTTGGAGCAAAAAAAAAGAAGATGTGCAAATGAACTGTGATACCTAAGCACCCAGGCTTGGCCCTTAAGCACCAGGAGAACAAAAAAGGCTGTGTCTAAGCATCGAATATCTTGCGCTTACACGCCAGAGGTAGTTATTGGAAAATTCATGGAATTCTTACAAAATTTTTATGGGGGTTTGAATCAACTTTTGGTGAAAACATAGATTATGGTTAATGGGCACTAAATACATTCAAATGTCTATTGAAAGGAGGCAACTTATGGAATATTCATTTAATGTAAACACATTTTTGAAGAGTCACCAAAGCACCTTTTGAAAAATTATAAAAGAACTTGAATTGATCTGAATAGGTCACCGACCCCTCTCTTTGAAACTTCTTTCTACCACTCTCATTATAGATTAATTACGATACTTTTAGAGAGAAGAAAGGGAGGAGTTGTAGTTGTGTTAGTAGAGAGTATTATAAGAGAAAAGAAGAGTCTCAAAGGAACTTCAAGTGTTTGATGGAGAGGAATTTGAGATAATTTCTTATCTTTGTGATTACATTTAGTTTTAATTTTGACTTTATGTGTGTTGATTTCTACTTTTAAAATTAAGCGTTGTTGTATTTTCTCCATGAATACTGAGTAGTTTTCTTTATTTTTTTTCCTTAAAATGATAAGTAATTAAGTGTTGGATAGATGTTATGTGAAGTATTGGTGTTTAGTGTTGGAATAAGTTGTGATGATTTAATCATTGTGCTTCATATACTTCTTAATATGGCCGATTAAGATGTTAATATTTGTTGTGAGAACATGTAAGATCCGAGATGGTATTGTCTCAGTCCATTAATGGTAAGAATCACTTGAGATTGTATGGATGAAAATGTAATTCATTTGGTTGAGTGCAAATAAATAGGGAAATAACTTTGAATGGTGTAGAGTTAGAAAACCCCAAATTTGGTTTACTGTTTTTGGTATTGATACAATATGTTAGCCCCCAGGTGGAGGGGAAAGAGGGAACTCTATAGTGAGAGCTAGTATGTTCCCTATCTAACCCATCTTTAGGACTATTCAAACTTTAAATTAGCCAATGTTCTTTATAGCATATCTAGTAAACGTAAAGAATAATATTGCTCTTATTTGGCATAACAAAAATTAAATACTTTCATAACAAAATTCTTATACTTGTTACTGATTCATGATATTGAAAAAGATATTTTATTCTTTTTACTTTAATCTTACAAAAATCTATTTAAATTTAATTAGTTTTTAACTTTATTTTTAATTATCAAAAATTACCAAAAATAATCAAACTTTCATTGTTACTAAAGTATCTATAGTTTGAGAAAAAATATTTTTTTTTTAAATTAGAAATTATTATCTGATTTTTTTAAAAAAAATTGTAGTACTCCCTGTGGGTTCGATATTCGGGGCTTAATCAAAAGTCATATATTACTTGATAATGATATGTATACTTGCATAGTGTCCTAGTTCTTAAATATAATAGTTGCACTTATTTTCTTTGGAGTCAAGTTTTTGGTGTCATTGTAAAGGAAGAAATGTAAATAAAGAAAATTGAAAATATAACCACACATACTTCGTAATAATGTTGTAAACGTTGGGATCAAGTGCTATGAATTTTATAAATTAATTTGTGCAGCAATGTATCTCTACAGCTATGATTTAGGTAAAGTGCTCCTGCGCCCCTACGTGTATGCAAGTATGCGCGGTCATTTCAAATAGTATCAGATTTTTTGAGTCCGGATTGTTGATTCCACATGGAATGAGGTGTTTCAATCCTATTCTAGCCTACTAAACTAGTCATAAGCTTGGAAGTATCAATAGTCTTAATGTTATACTAAAGGTTTAATGTACTTAACAATTCTACTATCTATATTAAAATTTGAAGGAAATCAAGTGATAACACTACCCTCCCTTTGCTATGGTATGAGAGGTGTGTAGATATTGAATGCAATAAATTGAAAGTGTTGTAAGTGAAAAATAGCAGCATACATCTTGTTGTCTCTCTCACGAATGCATAAAGAAGTTTGGTTAAACTAGTTTTAGTTCCTTAAACCCTAAATTTTACCCATCAAAGAGTATTTCCCTATCTATTTGCATCTCCCAGTAGGTTAATTTTACTTCATAACCTATAAATCCAATGTTATTTATTCTATTTGTTCATGTCATAGTCCTCCCGGGTCATTATGAATCCGTAATAGATTTTCACAAAATCGTTTGTCCAGAATGATAAGTAAACTCAACACCAAAGGAAAATCATCACTTTAAAATTAAATACCAATTTTAAAGGCATTACACCATTCTATACTACCTACTTATTCATTGCAAAGGGAAATATAAAAAGGAAGTACTCACAATGCAAAAAGAATTAAAAAAAATTCATTTGTAAAAGAAAACGGTCAACTAAAGTTGTGAATAAAGAAAATTACAACATAAAAGGAGTTTACAACACCTAGTTTTTTCCCTTTCCAATCAATGAAAATCTACCCCAAGAAGATCTCATAGATCCTTGTTGCCTTGCTGAAGAACCTCTTCACAGTACCTCTCCAAATCCTTACAAAAAACCAAAATACCAAGCAATCTAAACTACAAGTGAACTCTAGAATTTCCCCTATGAAATCCTCCAGAGTTCGGAGGTCTTCTCCCCTCCTTAGGCTGCCTAGAATTACTCTAAACACCAACAATCCTTCGTTATAACTGTAGTGAACCCATGGAAGAACCATTGAAAAACTGCCAGATAGTTGGTGGCGCCAAGGCCATACATAGCTAGGGCCTAGGCGCCAAGCTCTCGGATTGGTTCGGCTGAAATTGGGGCCAGGTGCCAAGACCCTAGGGTTACAACAACTTGGCCCCAAGAGGTTGTCGCTTAGATGCCATACCACTTGCAGCCCTATGCTCATTTTCACCTCTGCTTCTTTGCCGCTTTGTCTCATATCCACTAAATGTTGTACATGCAAGAAAAACACAAAAATATCTTTCCTTAAAGTATAATTTCATCCATAAAAAAGTACAAAAGGTAAAGGAAATTAAGCAATCTTTAGGACATGTCATGAATTGTCCGGGCCGAAAATAAAAGAAGCCCAACATCTACGACCTGCGAACTAACCTCCACAGTAGGAGCATATTCCTTGGCATCTTTTGATGCTCTACCACCATGGCAATCCTGTGACCAAGACAAATTGTGTTTCAATCTTTCTATGAAAGAGAGAGTCTTAAAGGCCCTCTCTCTCTCTCTCTCTTGCATCATGATACCCCCCGCTTTCTTGTAGCAGAGGCTGAGGAAGGATTGTGGCAATTGCTTCTTCCAGCTCCTTTCCACTCGCCTCGACTGGAAAGATTGGTTGGCCCTCGATGTTTGATACTAGACACATTTCCAAAGCTTCTTGGAGAGGCCTCCTCATCGACTAACCTTCAGCGTCATCAGCTGAGTCGACTACGTCGACCAAATTAGGCTTGGACCTTGCCTATTTTTCCTTGATCACCATTTTCCTATTTCTGGAGGAAGAGATACGAAACCAGCCCTGGCTAGCCTCTGAGGATCCACATTAATTTGGTTTGAACCGTTAACCATAATAAACCTCAGCTATAAAAAGAGAAACTGACGATAAATGATACAAGACTCGGTTCTTGCTCATGTATAGAGCACACGTGGCACGGAATCCCAAGGGAGCTAAAATGTTCAGTCAATCCATAAATTTAATGCTAGCAATTATTTAATAAATTTCCATATCCTAATTATAGCTATCGCTACTAAGAAGCTTGAAAAATCGGGCAACAAATATGTATACACCAAAAATATCGGCCCGAATCTCAAAGCTACTAGAAGGTCGAAATAATAGTCGAACGATCAAAGCATCCGAACAATCAATGACTGATCACTTGATTAAGATCAGCTGACATGCTATGACAAAGGGTTCAACCAACAGAGCAAGACTTCAACCCCAACCTCTCGAAATGCGTAAAGGAGCACCTAACCATAGTTCGCCGACTCACATGTGGCGAGCGAGAGTGTCATACGACCAAGCGCCTCGACCGACCAACCCGCACTTCAAAAGGCGTAGTCTTGACTAAGCCGTTCACATTAATTAACCAATCTCAAACAAGTCGGCCCGGTCAATTAACGTCAACAAAATTGTAATATGGATATTGTATAAATTTCATATAATTTATTATAACATTAATCCTATTAAAGACAGTTACCCTTCTTAATCTTCATGAGATTTGTTCACAAAATAATTTGGGATCTACATAGGCAACAAATATGCCATGAGTTCGAAAATTTCACGCATAGAAAAGGAATTTTTCTTCAATCACGTGCAATTGGTTGGACCATTACGGGGACTGTTTCGGCTTCGTTCGAGGTCAGGAAGATAGAAGTTTCAAATTTCCAATAAATTAATATATATTTAAGATGTTGAATGGTAGGCTTTGGCCTAACCGGCTCTACTACGCTAATATTTACAACAAAATTACCAATGGTTTTGGGAATATAATTTAAGAATTATGTGGTATATATATATATGTAGATTTCCCTTAATTTAATTTATATAAATTAACAAAGTTATCATTAACATCTAAATTTGACTTTAATGTAAATCACATTTATGCCTTCACACTCATTATTAATAAATAAATAATTAAACTTCAACATTATTGAATCTACCACATAATTCAAGCTAATTTTTTTTTAGTAAGGATAATTTTTTATATTAAATATACTTTTGAATTAGTGTATATTAATTGATCATATATTATACCGATCCCAAAATAAATTTATTTATTTTAATAGATTATTTGATACAAAATTTTTATTGAAAAAATCAGATCAAGTTTGCTTAAATTAAAATGTTAGCTAGAATAGGACTCTATGTAATATTAATTATTTATAATTTTTTAGATTTATTTTCCCTAAATTACCCTATTTTAATTTCACAAATTTTAAAATATTTTTAAGGCGTGTGGGATAATATTAACTAGTTCGTTGAATAAAAGCATCAATTTTAATTTGTTAGACTCATATGGGCGAATTGCTTGACACGTGTCGAAATCAAGTCATGATATGACAAAACCAAATTGATTTGAATATTACATGCATACAACCAATTGCTATGTATTTACATATCTAAAACCTAAACTTTACTCTTCTCTTTTTTTATGTTTGTCAGCCAAATCTTTTACATCACTCAAAAATACCATCAATTTACCTTTAAAAATTGGGCATAGTAAATATATAGAAATATGATAAGGACTTTTTTTCGTATAATATTTGTAATTATGAATTTTTAGATATGAGATAAATAAATATAAAAGTTTCGGGTTGTAAAAGCCCGCCTTTTATTTTATTTTCTACCAACCCTACATTGGATAAAATAAAAGAAGGGAAGAGTAGGTGACCGAAGCAAAGGGTTTTGTCTGCTAATTATATTTTTTTATTTAGGCTTCATACTATTCTATTCTAAGAAAAAGACACATTTGTAGTTGAATATTAGTCTCCAATTCATTTAAATCATTAAGGGAAAATTCTAATTAAGCTTTATCTAAACAATATTATCTTGGCTCAAGCTTATATCAAAATTATTGTCAAATAACCGTTTCCTTGCCGCCTAATTTAGGGTTATAACAAATATCAATCAAAATTTCATTTAAGAAAAAGAAATTTTAAGTTAATATACGGTCAATATTTTTTGAAAATGTTCTTGAACTTACTACATGAATCTGTATGCACCAAAACTATCAGCACGAATCTTAGAGGGATCAAACGACAATAGATGATGACCGAACAATCAACGCGTCTAACTAAAGGAGAATGATATGAACCAGTCATTAGATGATGAATCGCTCGATAAAATTGGCTGACATGCAATGTCAGTGGATCCAATCGGCAAACCACACTTACGTTCTAAACTACCAAAACTCTTTGCAAGAACGATCGATCACAATTAGTCGACCGATCGGTTATACTTCGGTAGGAACGATCGTCACGCGACTCATCGCCATGGTCGACCGAAATCAAGTATGTTGGTGAGCTGATAGTCGTTGTATTATACCTCAATTGTAGTGCAAATATTAAATTAGTGCATTAAGTGCATTAATGGTGGTCTTCATAATGGTTTCCTCTTTCTGTAAATGTACAAAAATATCTCTATAAATAGGGTGTCAGAAGTTGAATAAAAGGACATTTCTCGTGACTTCTCGACCAAGAATTCTTTGTCTGCTTTACTCTCTCCCTCTCCCTCTCTCTCTCTCACCTCTCTCGACTCTAACTCTAGAGGCATGTCTTACCAAAGAACAATCCAGGATTCAATATCCTAAAAGGTGGTGTGGTGAGCATGGACATGCCTGATGTGTAGAAATAAATGCTTAAATTCCTTTTTGTTTTGTGCATTTTGATGGATTTTTTTGTAGTTTAAAGAAATTTATTTTCATGTTTTTCTTGCAGATACAACATGTGTTGGAAGTTGAGCAATGCAAAGGAAACTTGGAGCAAAAGGAGCACAAGGAGACTGGAGCCTAGGTGCTAGACCCCTGGGCACATAGGCGTCAGTCTCACCTTAACAATCCAAGAGGTCGGAGCCGAGGCGCCACCACTTGGCCCCAAGGTGCTGCAATACTGGCGCATAGGAGCCACACCTTTGGGTGCTAAGGCGCCCATGTACTTTTCAACAAATCGAGAAACTGGTGCCTAGGCGCCAGCAACTGCTTGAGGCAGTTTTGAACAGTTTGGGAGTATGTTTTGGGGACTTGTTAGGAGGTTTTGGAGTGGTCTCTTGTGCTTGAAAGAGGACTTATTCATGTGCATATATCGTAGGCTTATGGTTGTTTTTGATGGCTTAATGCTGGTAGGTCTAGGATTGATGAAAGTCAGGCTTAAAGTGAAGATTTTGGAGAGAATTGAGTGGTAAAGTGAAGAGATGTCCCACTATGCTATAAATTTATGTTCCTTCTTCTTCTTCTTCTTCTTAAGTTGAGGTTAGGAAAGATTGTAGGAGCAGCATTAAGGGAAGCATTTAGTGGAGCATCTTCAGTTGTGAAGGAGAGGAAGATACGTGATTGTGTATTTCATTTGTTGTATTATTTAAATACATCATTTAGTGAAATTCTCTTTTTTTAAAATGAAGTATTATGGTATGCTTTTCATGCTTTCTGAGTAGTATTTCCTACTTTACCTTGTCATGATTAAGTAGGATTTTTGATAATGTTAAGTGCTGTGAAATTACTTTTAATTACTTAACGTGATGATTAACTTTCAGAACTTCATTTACTTTTCATTCGGGTCAAGTGAAATGTTAAAATATTTTATGAACCATAACGACTCGAGAGTTTTGTGGTAGAATAAACTAGGTTAGTGACATTGAGCTATGTGGTATAGGTTGTTATGCTTCATATGGAGATACAAATGTTAGAAAAATATTGTTCGATGGGTTCAAAAGGTGATTTAAGGAATTAAGGTCAATTTAAATGATCTTGTTTATGCACTCAAGAGAGGGTAAAGAATAGAGTTGCTCTTATTTCTCACTAACCATATTTACAATTTGTAGTTTATATTTCCTGCAATCCACTTACATCATTACTAGGGAAGGTGAATTTAGAACCTCATATTCATCAAACCAACGACTAGTTAAGTAGGATTTATAATTTACACTTGCTTTAGATACTATATGATTAGTTTATAGGACATTAACATAGTTTAAATTTTAGGCTAGGAATGAAATTAGTAAGCTTGAACTTTTCCTAAGTATAATTCCCTCGTTCCCTGGAATCAACATTTTGGATTCAAACATATGATATTGCTAATATGACACATACACTTGCATGAGACCTCAGAGTGTGAATGCACCTGGAAGTAGTATCAAGTGTTTTAGTGTCGTTCCCAAAGAGCAATGATGTATTTAACTTAAGAGAATTTTAATTGAACATCTAAGTCTTAGACTTTGAATACTTTAGTGTTAATTACTTGTGTTTAATATGTTTTTCTGTTTTTGACAAACCTAAATTATTTTTGTAGGATTGTGTGTGAAATTTACTTATTAGATTCTCTAGTTTTTGTATGCAAAGTTAAGGGCCTACGGGACTTGCACAATATGATTCTAAGTTAGAGGGAACTATTAGGTAAATCAAGAAATAGAAAAGACTTCACCAACTTGTAGAAGAAATGGAAAATAAACCAAAAATCAATTTAGATACCCAATAATGAAATAAACCCATGGACCAATTCAAGATGTACATTGACAATTAAGGGACTATGAAAAAACTACGACGGAAGAAATTCACTTCAGCATTCAAACCTCTATTATAGAAGCTAATACCTTCGAACTGAAATCTGATATCATCCAAATTGTGTAGCAAAACTAGTTTGGGGGAACCTCCTCTGAGGATCCAAACTTACATTGTGAAATTTTCTTAGAATTTTGTGCCACATTTCATTATAACGATATTTCTAATGACGTTGCTAGGCTGAGGATTCTACTTTTCTTCTTAAGGAACAAAGCCATAATATGGTTAAATTAATTTGTACTTGGATCAATTAAGACATGGAATGACTTAGTCCAAAAATTCTTAACTAAGAATTTCCCTCCATAAAAAAACAACTAAATTGATGAATGATATCACTTAATTTTGTCAGCACAAAGTTGCGTTGATTTATGAAGCTTGAGAATGATTCAAGAAACTTCTTAGGAAGTGCCCCCATCATGCATTGCTTGATTGGTTGATAATTCAAACTTTTTACAATGAGTTAGTATGATCTCTTAGGTCTACTATAGCTGACACCTCTAGTAGGTTATGCTAAAGCTATTAAAGGAGTCGTATTCTTTGATTGTGAAGATGGCTATCAAAAACTTTCAATGATCTTCTAAGAGAGTGAACCCAAGAAAGGTAATACGTGTACATGACACAGATGTGCTTTCAGTTTTAACTTCTTAGGTAGATACAATTTCTAAAAAGTTAGATCAGTTTGGGATGAAACAACTTTAAGAATCTGAAGTCATTGAGGAAAACTCCTTTAACTAATTGGTTGTTGCTAACACTTCATCATTTGAGAGTCTAAATGCAATTAACAATAAGATGAACAGCCCATATTTTAACTATTACAATCCCTATTAAAAGAATCACCCTAGCTTCAATTGGAATAACAATCAAGATGGAGGAAACCAACAATGGAGCGGTAATAGTAATCAACCTAACCATTTTAAGAATTAGAACAATTAAGGTAGGTTGAACCTGAGACCTTCTTATTCTTCAGGATTTAACCCTAGCTTCATTGACCAGAGCGAAATTGTGAAAATTTTGCCTTGGGCACCGACGGCGCCCTCGACGGCGCTGACGGTGGGTTTTTCCCAAGAGTCCAGACAAAATTAATACACAGGCATGCCGATGACGCCCTCGAGGCCGCCAACGGCGAGACCGGCGAATTCGCGGTTACTTGGGTTCAAATGTCAATTTTTGGCAGTTTTTGGGCTGAAATTGTCTTTTTAAACTCAAAAATTTGATATCTAGTTCTTATTTTACCTCCAAAAATGAAGTGAAACTCTACCAATTTCATTCCTATGGC